>CM075851.1:117250595-117420595 GCA_037975125.1 Latrodectus hesperus
GCTATCTTTGAATCCCTGTAAAGGAATAACAGTTCTTATTTAAGAACATAAATTTACGTAAATAAAATGTCAAAATTCAGAAATGCAAATTGTTCAAAAGTAGAATTTATTTTTTAAGAAATTAAAGTTTTTTTACGATTTTTATTTTATTTTATGTATTTTAAAAATTCAATTGGAAATTTTCATATAAAGTAAAAATCTGTACCTAAATAGATGTAAGCAATTGAATATGTTAAAAAATTAAATGAATCTGTCAAACTATTACCAGTTATTTATTCCAAATACAATATTGTACACATACTTATAGCATGAATACATATTTAAATTTCATGCTGATAAATGATAACTTATATAATTTATTGAATATATTACATGCATTATATGAAATGAAACTTTATTAAAATGAGTAACATTACCATTATAAATTATTTAATGTTATATAACTTGCTGCAATATATCATAATATAAAGCAAGATTTCAAAATTGCTTATAGTTGATTTAATAATATAATATTTAAAAATTTTCTCAAGAAATAATGTTATCGCATAAACCAAAATATAATATCCAAAATATAAATCATACACTATTTATATGCTCACTTTAACCCATATGCATACAAATGTGTATTTATTTTAGTACTCATATAAATATATGTTTTAATACTACATAAAATACAATATTTATTTTGAAATTAAAGTGTGCAATTTTTTCAATAAAACTGGGATTATCTCGCTTTTTAAACTTTTTAATACAAGCACAAAAGGAATCATATCTTGTTTCGAAAAATTATCTTTTGTAGATCTGTTGTTTTGGTCTTGATCGCTTGGATTTGCATTTTCATCTCTACACGAAGTTACATCGCTTAAAGAATGAAATTGAGTTATTTGCATATATGGTAATCCTTCTTCTTCAATATTTCGTTTTCATTTTTTTTTGTCTTCTTTCCAATACAGAAGATTATATGAAAAGACTTTATGAAATTCTTTTTTGGTGTTCGTGAATTTAAATTCATATAAGAATTATACAGGGAATCTCATTTAGTATGCATGCGTCGATTGGTAGCGGAATGAGATGACGTAAATGTGACGCAATTACTTTCTACGCGACGGTTACAGTTAAATAAAAGTAAACTCTACTGAGATGAAATTCTTATTTTGACAGGTAATAGTTCAAGTAGAAATGCTTTTTTTTCTATACAATGTTTAATATTTTCATAACAAAACGTTTGTAGGTTAAAATCTCAGAAATAATCTGATTTAAAAATACTGGGATTTGCAAAACTAAAAAAATTATATTTTTTGTTAGTTCCGTAAAAATATTTTTAAAACATGGCTGTAAATTGTGCTTTTAAAAGAATTCATAAAGTTGTCACAAAATTATTCGTAATATTTTCTATGTACTATAATTATTTTCTACATAATATATATAACTATATAATATATATTTTCTATAATTAAAATTACGCTATCTAAAATTACAACCATCATTTATAATAAAAAATATATAAATTTATTATTTCTAGCTTTATGTATATTTTAAAGTTAAAACTCAAACTTTAATCTTTACTACTATCACACAACTAAATGCAGTATAGTAGGAATTTTATAACAAAAGGTAAAAATCTTTAAATTACTTTATTTTGGTTATTATTATAACAACTAACTTCTATTATTTAATATGTTAAACTAGATAACATATATTTTAATAATTTTCTAAATAATGCATTGTTAAGTTTATCCTACTAAGAATAAATGTCTCTAATATATACTTCTGTAGTCTTTTAAATAAGTTTGCAAATATGTGATTCATAGTAAGTAACATTAAATTATTGTATTTTCAAATAGAAAATGTAAGGTTATAAGTAGCAAATTTAAAAAACATATATTTTACAAATGTAACTGTCATAAAATAAGATCATCCTAATTAAATACATGTGATTAAAGTTTTGCAATTAAAAAATATCCCATGAAAATTAACTTGAATTGTGAAAATAGGATTATACTTTCAATGTTCAAGATTGTCATCAATTGGCAAGGAAGGATTTATGTTTTCTCATACAATAAAATTTTTACTTAAGCATATTTATTTAAATATATATCAAAATTTTAATATTAACATTACAAAAACTTTTACTATTTTAAAGACAGCCTGATGTTTTTCAAAGACATATATCTCCAATAAATAAAAGATGATAAGAAATTTAAAAATAAAACTACATTGCAGCATAAAAAAATTATAAAATGCTGCAGAAAATGTGAAATAATTATATTTAGACAAACATAAAAATGTAAATACAATATAACAATTTAGGAATATTTAAAAATTATACTACAAAACTAAGAATTATTCTAATCTTGTAAGTAATTTTCAAAACATAAAATCTTTAAAATATGAATGCATTATAGTTAGAGTACCTCATATTTTTACACAATTTTTTTAAAAAACTTCAAAATTATGTACTAATAATTTAGTATTAGTGATTACAGTAAAATGAATAAATAAATTTCTATGATTGTAATTTAAATATTTGGAAATAGACACTTTTAAATTTTTTATACAAACAGAACATTCAAAATCCATTAGAAATCTTCCTTTTTTCTCAAGAGGATATACAGAATTAATTCTATCGTATTTAATGATAAAAAAATAAATAGTTTCAGTAAACACTAGATATTAGTAGTATATATTTTTTTACTACTCTGATAAAAAAAGAAATTTATTTTGTGTTGTATTAAAAAAATTTAAAATATCCCAAATAGCTCTGTATAAATAATTTTAATCGATATATGTGCAATATATATATATATATATATATATATATATATATATATATATATATATATATATATATATATATATATATATATATATATATATATATATATATATATATATATATATATATATATATATATATATATATATATATATATATATATATATATATATATATATATATATATATATATATATATATATATATATATATATATTCAATATTTTTTATTCAAAATATTCTCTCTCAAACTCAAATGCAGCAGTTTTTCTGAATTTGTGATCAATATTTTCACTATGGTGTTGCGTCACATCTCTCTTTATGAGAATTTTAGATATTATCTCCGTTTGTGGAAGACCACAATGTATTCATAAATTCTGTACTCCCAAACTTCTTACATGTGTTAATGGAATGAACGGCAGAATATTTTCCTGCATTCATTTATATTCACAGATGCTGGAAGTAATCGATTCTATTTCATTTGTATGATAAGATCTAGACTGGGGATGCGATGTCATCGACTTCGAATTTTCATCGGCAGACGTCATTTGCCCATGTCACTGTTTTATTAAATATGGCTTTGACTATCGCATTGTTTTCTAATAATTTTATTCCTTCCCTATCTTTTTCGAATTTTATGACAAGTTTTAATTTTTTAATACATAAGTGAATACATTTATTTTTATATAGGTCAAAAATTACTATACGTTTAAAAATGACAGGTGCATTTAAAAAAATGTAAAATACATTCTTAAATAGTCACTGATTATAATATTTTTTATGGAAGTATTCAAAACTCTTAATATTAAAAATATTGTTTTTATTTGCATATCTTGTATTAATTAGCAAAATTTTAACTAAATTTTACAAATAGTATTATTTTTACGTCGAACTATTTACGTATATAATTTGGAATTCAATCCAATTATTTCAGCTTTGAATTTAATATATAGAATAAATTTAGTGTTTGTATTTTCTTTTGTAATTTTTAAAATGATGCCCATAAATATACATCATTAATCAGTTTAAACAGCATTTTCATTAATTTGTGACTCAAAACGAGAATACGGGTTTATAAATTAAATAACATTTTATTTTTATGAAAATTATGGCATCTTTTTTATTTATATTCTAAATTACAGCACATTTTTAGTAATTTATTTTTTTGTTTTATCAATATTATACACATTTATTTGCAGATTTATGCGTCTTTATAATTTCCATTTTATAAACATAATTCGAAAAAGGGAAAATTGTAACTTTTGTTCCATTTGTAGTTTTAAAATGAGAACAAAATTGAAAAAATACCTGATATAAAAATTTTATATCAGGTATTTTTTTAAAAATTTTATTTCAGGAAAAATAAAAAAATTTTGAATAACGATCCACTACTGTCAAATTTTATTTTTAGGTAACTACAGTGCTCTTCAAATTTTATAAAATTAATAAAAGTTAAATTACTGTAAATAATTCCAAGCAGCAATAGAATAATCCCTTTGTAGGAACAATCCAGGATTTATGTCTCTGTAATGAATTTTATGAGTTCATATCAAACTCATGCTTAAATGATACCGCAAAACAATGCTTTATAAATCTAATAAACTTTCAAGTGGTGATTTTGATAATAAAATAACCTCATTTCGTATTGAATTCTCTTTGATTTTTGTAGAATAGCTGAAAAGAAAGTAGAGAGTTAATCTTAGGTATTATATTAGCAGCAATAGAAAAGACTTTGCAACTTATGTACCTTAAAGGTACTTGGCATTTATACCTTGTATTTTGGAACAATGGTTAAGTGTCAAAAGCTACTATTTAATTATCTTATTTTTCTCCAACCTTAACACAAAATTAATTGAGACACACTCATCAATGAAATATTAGGTTTGTAATATATATATATATATATATATATATATATATATATATATATATATATATATATATATATATATATATATATATATATATATATATATATATATATATATATATATATATATAGTTATTATTTGTAGTGTTTCAATCTCAAACTTTTATATTTAGGTGTCTTGCATTTTTATGTAAGGAAACATATACATTGATAAGTATACACCTTTTTTCCACAAAATGTTACCTATTAAGAAAATATAAAACTATAAATGTATGTAAAGGGTTACGATTTCATTTGTATTGTTCGAAATTATTTTCTTCCAACGAAATATAATTTCAATTAAATACATAATATTTAAGATTTTAAATTGAATAACTTTTACATTTAGCAATGATGGTAGTTATTGCTTTTACAATATGTACCTAAATCCTTTTTCCATGAATGCAACTGAATATAAATATTATTTATCAACATACCTTCAGTTATTACTTATAAAAAGCTCTTAAATACTGAAAATTCACCAGCGAACAGAATTTCTGCCCTTTTTGAGTTACATTACTACCCAAATAAACTTTAGATCTAATAAACATCACTTTTGACAAAGAAAATGGCATAATCCTCACATTACAAGACATAATAATTAATATAGTGAGGGGGGAAATTGATCCCCAAACTGAGAATATATTGTTTTATTTATATATCGTATTGGCTAATTCATATTGGTAAAATGAAAATTTACTTGGTAAATTTGTTTTCATTTCAGTAATAAAATTTAATTGTGTGGCTTCTAAGGAAAGATATCTATCTCGTTCAGAGATACCTAAAGCAATCTTACATCACGTTAACTAGATTCATGTGCAGAAAATGTATTGATCAGTAAGGCTATCTGTTATCATTTATAATTTGTTGCCTGATTGAAGTGTAGAATAAAAATAATTAATGGAAATAAAAACAATGGAAATAAAAAGTTATAAGGTTGTTAAGAACGAATTATAATATAGTATATAAAAATAACTTAGCAGTAGTGAGATGTCAATGTATGTTATTGTATGATCGATGTACCTCTAATCTGCACGTGGAAATATCTGCTATTATCCTTTATGGTATTTAAAAATATTTTAACCACTAATATTCAGTAAATATGCACAACAATGATAATCGGATTCCTTTTTATCTTATTTCCTAGAAGCATCATCTCATTATGAGGCAAACAAAACTGAAAGTTGTCTTTGACACTGCATTTTACTATTTAATTTTTCAAATTGCTTGGTTCCGATTCCATCATAATTTTGCATCAAGCATATTTGACGTTATTCATCGCCAATCTGGACGCATGTTTTTGGAAAGTCAGCCCAATTAAATCGCTGAGCAGAAAATTCAACGCTGTTTCCCCTTAAAAAAACCATATATATGACGCAAAAATGACGTAAAACATGAGAAAAAGTAAACCTGCAACAAAAAAATTCGAAAAGCAACACTATAATCAAAACAAAAGACACTAGATTTGGCGAGAAATCTCTTGGGGAAATATATCATACTTATACCCTTCTCAATATGTATCGCTAGAGAACACAAGAATCTTCATAAAGATGTACTTTTGTTCAATCATTACCACTGTATCATCAATATCTTCCTGCACTTTCCATAAAATAACTGATGACAAAAACATCCTACCTTACTTCCGAAATTATGTTCTATTTTTTTAAATGTCGTTAAACCTAGCATTTTGTGATGACTCCCAGCTTGAACTTTAATCCAGTTAGTCGAATTTCATTGATCTTAAAAGCCCATGTCTATGTTTTAACAGTATTAAGATAATAAGACCACTCAATTGTATGAAGGAGATGACATTTTTAATCCTCTGCAAAATCATCCGTTTTTGAAGGAGCTGTCTTAGGTATGCTCTCACTCTATATCTTTTTACAAGAATTACTTTTATAAATAAAGTCACATAATCAAATCTGGATTTAAATTCATGTTTTACTATTGTCAATTACCAAATCTGGATTTAAATTCATGTTTTACTATTGTCAATTACCAAATCTGGATTTAAATTCATTTTCAAGCCGTTTCGGAGGAGTATGGCAACGAAAACTGTGACACGAGAATTTTATATATTAGATAGATATAATTAATACGCCATTAAATCACATCAATTAAAAGCGTTCATTACCGCTCAACTTGTCTAGTGGTCAGCGTGCCTAACTACAAATAAGGAGGCGCTGGGTTCGAGTCCCGGTTCGTGCATGGATGTACTTTCTCTACTCTATCTATCCTGTCTTTGTCCTTTCCTTGTATGAATGAGGTGTGAATAGTTGCCTACCCTATAAACGGGTCCCTATGGCATGTGTGTACTGAGGAAGTCGGATTCCACACCTAATTATGGTTCAAATGGAAAAGTGGAGCAGCGCACTCCATATTGCCAGCCTAGCTGGCACGACAACAACAGAAACATCATTGGGTTCTTTTGGCCGCAAGAAATTACCCTCCTTTTTCAAAATGTTAAATATATATATAAACTGGTTTGCAAGCGCAAAGATTAAAGAAACTTTCTTGTTCCTCAAATGTAGAATTTAATATCATATATAACATAGAACATCAGTTAGTACGAATACGAACAGTTAAAAAGTAGGAGAAATAAATTTATATTGAAATGTGAATTTAGCAAAACAGATAGTTTATTCAATCTATACAATATTAATAAACCCGTTCATTATTGAATAGTGATAATTATAAAAAGGGATATATGTTCAGATTAGTAAGGTAAACAAAGAAGTCTGTTTAATTTTTTCTGTCATACCAATTTTCCCCTTTTCATTTACATTAATAAAGGTTGAATTCATATAAAAATATCTGCAAATTATATCAGAAGTTTATACTTTTTCTGTAGATGCAATTATCTGCCATTGTTGTGAAAATTAATGTGATAAAAATCAGCAACTTAAATCAAATATGTCACAAAAAACCAATCTATATTAATGCCTAATTTTTGATGAATTAGTTAATTCTAAAAAAATGATATTTATAAGTGAAAAGTGTATCTAGTTTATTTTTTCAGCATATTTTCTAATACTACAAAATTGGTTGAAAATGTTAAGATTTGTTTTAAATTAATTAACTCTATGTACAAATAAAAATCTAAATAACTGATAAAGAATTATTTTCTAATGCAAATATTTCTGCAATTCACTTTTGAACAAATAAAATTTAAATTTTCTGCATTATTAACAGAATCAACTTATTATTTGCATTATTTTCAATTATTTTTTAAAAAATCTTATCATGTTAAATTTTAAATAAAAAACAATAATAAAACTTTTAAGTGTTACATTTTCAGTTATTAAAATCAAATGGCAAAAATATGAAATTAATATCCACTTTTGTCATAAATTATTTATTTATTTAAGCATTGGTATTAAAACACAATTTTTCAAAATAAATTAAGCATTCTTGATTTTAATTGTAATTCATAACGTGTAAAATTATTGTTCCGTTTAACATTATAATACACGTTTCACTTATAAAATAATCAAATTACAGACTATATTTACGAAGAAATTGCTTATTTTAAGAAGTAATATAATATACATATTTATTATATGAAATAGGTATTAAAATATATTAATTTATTTTTTTTGTATTAAAAAACATTTTTTAACGTTATCATTCAAAACTCTACCTAAAATTTAGTGTCTAAAAATTGTAATTTGATATAAATTAGTTTCAGAAGTATCTGACTTACGTAGAAAAGAATATTTTGGATAAAATTAGTCTGCAAAGCGATCTAAACAATTTTGTATAAACTATTTTATATTTAATACTCATTACTTATGAATGTTGAACACGGAAGATCGCATGGCACTAACGCCATCAGAGATCTCTTCTTTTATTAAACTTACTTCTAAAACCTGGGCTGACCCTCCTGTTCACAATTGGTACTTCCAAAGACATCCTGGAACCACCACAACATTTAAGGGCTCCAGAGTACATCAGGCGACACTGTCTCGACTTTCTACTGGCCACTTGAAGTGTATGATCTTTGAGGATGGTGAAAGAAAATACCCATCATGCTCCAAGTGCGACAATGCTCCGTTTTGCCCGCAACACATCTTGAAGTGCTTGGGGTTTTCTCGTGAAGAGGCTGTGAAAAGTCCACTTCTGCTTTTGGACTTTTTGGCTATCTATGATCTCATGGATCTGGTCTAGTTCCACTAGACCAGATGGGGATTAGTCCCACCACCACTTTCTCCATATATTCAATTATCTGCTATTATTGTGAAAATTAATATGATAAAAATCATCAACTTAAATCAAATATTTAACAATCTATATTAATGCCTGATTTTTGATGAATTAGTTAATTTTAAAAAAATGATATTTATAAGTAAAAAGTGTTATCTGATTTTTTTTCAGCATATTTTCTAATGCTATAAAATTGATTGAAAATATTAAGAATTGTTTTAAATTAATTAACTCTATGTAAGAATAAAAATTTATATAACTGATAAAGAATTATTTTCTAATATAAATATTTCTGTAATTCACTTTTGAACAAATAAAATTTAGATTTTCTGCATAATTAAAAGAATCAACTTATCATTTGTATTATTTTCAATATTTTAAATATAATCATGTTTAATTTAAAATATAAAACAATAATAAAACTTTAAGTATTACATTTTCAGTAATTAAAATCAAATGACAAATATAAAAAATTAATATCCATTTTTGTCATAAATTATTTATTTATTTAAGCGCTGATATTAAAATAATTGTTCAAAATAAACTAAACATTCTTGACTTTAATTGTAATTCATAACGTGTAAAATTATTGTTTTGCTTAACATTATAATACACGTTTCACTTATAAAATAATCAAATTACACTCTATATTTATTGAGAAATTGCTTATTTTAAGAAATAATATAATTTACATATTCATTATATAAAATCTAGTAGCCAGCGTGTCTGACTACGGATAGGAAGGTCTTGAGTTCGAATCCCGGTTCGGTCATGGATGTACTTTCTCAATCTATCCTGCCTCTGTCCTTTTCTTGTATGAATGTGGAGTAATTCGTTGCCTACCCTATAAACGGGTACCTATAGCACGTGTGTACTGAGGAAGTCGGACTCCACACCAAAATAGGGTTCAGTTGGAAAAGTGCACCCCATATTGCTAGCCTAGCTGGCACACAACAACAGCAACAACAATATACGAAATATATATTAAAATAATTAGTGTATTTATTTTTTGTATTATAAAACATTTTCTTGACGTTATCATTCAAAACTCTAATTAAAATTTAGTGTCTAAAAATTGTAATTTGATCTAAATTAGTTTCAGAAGTATCTGACTTACGTAGAAAAGAATCTTTTGGGTAAAATTAGTCTGCAAAGTGATCTAAACCATTTTATATAAAATATTTTATATTTAACACAGGAGATTTTATACATGTAATACTGATAAAATATATTATATATATATATCAATTCTAATATTAACTGATAGTAATTTTTTAATAAAGCTGTAACATTGAATTTGCATATATAAAGAGTTGTTTAGAAAGAGAAAAACCTCTTTTTATTTCCAGAGGATTCGAGATTTATAATAGACAGTATAAAAGTAGTGACTGAATATATATCTTTTAATTGCTGTTTGTTGTTGGTGTTATTATTTGTTTTGTAATTTTTGATTCACCTCTTGTGTTGGTAAAATTAAGATTAATATATAACACCAACATAAAATTACATTTCATTTGTCTCAGTTCATAGATTACGATGCCAAAATTTTAACTGTTTAACGTATTTTTATAATATATATGCATTCATTAAAATAAATGAAATTCGATATGAACTAGTATGAAAAACGTATTAATACATATGTAGTTATAAGCAATTAACTGAATAATTCAATTTCCCAAAAATTTCAAAATCCTTATACTTTAAATATTTTAGCCACAGATTCCGCACAATCCAGAATCCCAAATTCTGATATTTTTGCCGACGAGGAAATGCTGCATCTAGCCATGACGTATATACCACAGTTTCCAAAATGAAATTTTCTACATAATATAAGTATGGCTAATAAATTATCTGTACAACTTAATAAAATGCAGTTTCCAAGATAAAGAAGAAAATCCGCCAAAAAAATCAACAAACTCAGAATTTAGCATCTTGGATTATTCCGCACACATCTGTGCCAAATTTTATATTTAAATATTTTTTCCGTGACTGTGTGATTCGTTAGTGATTTTAAGTACTTTTCAATATCTAGAGGATCTTGTGTAAATGTTTATAAACTCATTAAAATTATATAAAAGTTAATAAAAAATCAAGGTATTTTAAAATTTTGAAATTAAATTTTAATAATATCTGCTCACGCAAAAACGTATCACGAAAATTATTATAATCTTCTGTTTTGATATAAAACACATAATTTTGGTAAGAGCCGTAAAGCTTAAAACTGTAAGATATTTCAAAGAGTTAAACAGTATTTCAAAGTACCAACAAAAATAATCAGAAGATGTAATTCAGAAAAGGCATACCTATAGAAATTCATTATTTTTTGATAAAAAAAATAAATTTTTCAAAACGAATTACAATTCTTTAAGCATTTATCGATTTTACAGATACTTATGACATTATCAATACTATTATATGACCAAGTGGAAGTAAAAACAAAAATTTATTACCAGATGTCACGTACCGCACTTACCACCGAATAGTTCTTCTTCCTCTTAGAGTTGGGTTTGTATGTCATTGGGCAACTCTGCTTTTATCAGCATTTTGTACTATTAACTCCAAACCCAATGTTTCCTAGTTCCAGTTGCTCGGATCACCCACTTTATTAATAAAGTCCGATAACCCTTTAATGGAGTCTAGGTGTAACTCTCTAGTATGGATGATGCCTAAAGAATTTAATCTAGGGAGAGCAAGGGCATCGCATTCATAAATGATATGCTTGGCCATTTTCCTCTAGCATATGACATTTCCTGCAGATAGGGTCTTGCTGAAACAGTCCCATTTTATGGAGGTGTTTTCTGAAATAGCAGTGCCCAGTTATGAAGCCTGCGATTAAACGTATCTTCTGCCTAGAGCATCTTAGAATTTAGATGGCAATCCTCGCTGATGATCCACAGATCATACTTTTAGCGTGGGTTTGACCAGGAGTGTTGAGCCAAGCTTCATACATCTTCTGTTTTTCCCATCTAAGAACATTGGATTTTGGGGTTTTCAAATTGATCCCACAAAAAGGACCGAATAGGTAGTTTTCTGGCTTCTGGTACAACTCTTCAAGTACACAGCACTTATTTGATATTATGAATTGGTAGTAGTTTGTGTGTGGATTCCACTTTAAAAGTGTAGGTTTTTGGCTATTTAGTCCTAGTATGCCAAACGCAAATGTTTAGCAACGAACAAACTATGCCCTGGAAAGTCATAAAGCAATAATTTAAATTACAAGTATACTATTTTTAGTCACTATAACTAGAATACCAATAGATATTAAGAACTACTGTGAAAATTAATGATATTTTAACACTTTTTATTTAAGTTGTTAAATAACTGGCATTACTGACATAATTTGATATAAACTTCTTCTCTACTGTAACATTGTTGGTATCCGATTGTACACTATTTTTGTAGGCTCTGAAGAAGTATTTTTACGGATTTAGAAATCAAAATTCAATGATGCAAAAACTACGACAAATTTTAAATTATTCTGCTCTTTTTTAAATATGATTGAAGGCATTAAATAACTTATCCGTAACATAAACTTTTAATTCTTACAGACAAACTCATATTTTAGCGATTCAAATACTGGCTTGCATATAACAAGCAATTTATTTCATGATTTCTATTATAAATACCATTAGTGTGCTCTTGAAAAGTACAACATAATATTTTTATCAATCATAATTATTTCAGTTGCTACTTATTTATAAAAATAAAACTGATATTAACTGATTTAGCAACTGAAAAATAAATTCTCTGATTTTTATCTTAACAATTTGTGGATTTAATTCCCATTTAATTGCCCATATATACTTTTAAATCCCGAAATCTCTGCAACAGTATTTTTGAATGAATTAAACCCTGTGAAAAGATTTAACATAGTGAAACAAAATCCAGTAAAATGCAAGATTTTAGTGACTGCTTAATTCGACAAAATTGAAGGAAATTTGTACCTTATTTTTTAAACAGTCTGCTTACCAAATATTATTTAAACCTCAAAATCGGAAAGGGTCTTATACGTTTAAACAAAAAAAACGTTCAGAATCTTTTTCAGTGTTTCAAGTGATAATGTGATATCAAAAAAGGATGAATTATTATATTTTAACCCCTTATTTGTGACATACATTTCAGAAAAATGAACCAAAAATGAAAAATTTTTTTGACTGTTTAATTTTATTCTATATATTATTATAAGACTTAAAAAATGCTTTTTTATTACAAAAATAAAGTTTTATATAAAT
This sequence comes from Latrodectus hesperus, assembly GCA_037975125.1. Lineage (NCBI taxonomy): Eukaryota > Metazoa > Arthropoda > Arachnida > Araneae > Theridiidae > Latrodectus > Latrodectus hesperus. The sequence goes on from CM075851.1 coordinate 117,263,716, forward strand.
ACAATAAGTACATTATTTATAATTTTACATACGCATAAAACATTGATTACACATACATGTTATTCATATTGAGCAAATTAAACGAAATTTTAAAGCTAAATATAACTAGTATAATATAAAAACACAACAATATGATTTTCAATACATAAATTTTACAAATCTTTTACAGTATGGTATATCCCAAAACAAGGTACAGATCAAAAACCTATATATTGCGATGTTTACAATAAACTCTTGTCTCATGCCTTATTCTCTTCCCTTGTTCATCGGTTTTATGACCATATAAAACACTGCCTGGTTGGAGATTTTTTCCCCATTGATGGGATGTGTTCTAGAAAGTGTCAACCTGTGAGGCGCAGTAAGCTTACACTAGGACGCAATGGTCCTGGCAGTTGAACATTTGGTTTATTTAGTTCAACAATTGATTTTGTGAAGTTCATATATTTCGCACCTCCTGCTGAAGTATGCAAAATAAAGAAGTTATTTATATAACGCCTGTTGTAAAAGATAAAAAATATTTTTTTACCTCCTTTTCTAGCAATCGGAAGTATGTAAGATGTTGATTGACTTTAACATCACCTCCCATAGTGTTGTTGTAGTGATGGACTACTTTCAGAATTAAAATTGGAATTGGTATAAAACTAGGACCACTTGTGTCATTTTTTAGGAAAATAGGAAATTAAGAATCCTAAAGTAAAAACGAACTCAGCTCGGACTTCAGAAAATAGAAACGTTAATTTTTCTTCTGCCCGAACTCAATTCGGGCATCACAAGTACTGCACGCAGTTATTTCCCGAACTGAATTCGGGTGACACTGGCAAAGGGTTAAGAACATTTTAGGATACAGAAACACATTTCATAATATCAAAAACTAAACTAATTTCATAAAGTATAACAATTACGTAAAAAAGGCATTAAATAAACACAGTTCTGATTGCAATAATGTAAGCTATTGCATTTTTTATGTAGTCGAGAGAAACTATCTATCTTTATGTAGTTGAGAGAAACGATTCATTTTTATGTAGTCGAGAGAAACTATCTATCTTTATGTAGTTGAGAGAAACTATTCATTTTTATGTAGTCGAGAGAAACTATCTATCTTTATGTAGTTGAGAGAAACTATTCATTTTTATGTAGTCGAGAGAAACTTTCTATCTTTATGTAGTTGAGAGAAACTATTCATTTTTATGTAGTCGAGAGAAACTATCTATCTTTATGTAGTTGAGAGAAACGATTCATTTTTATGTTGTCGAGAGAAACTATCTATCTTTATGTAGTTGAGAGAAACTATTCATTTTTATGTAGTCGAGAGAAACTATCTATCTTTATGTAGTTGAGAGAAACTATTCATTCTTCTGTAGTCGAGAGAAACTATCTATCTTTATGTAGTTGAGAGAAGCTAATTTATTTTAATATAGTCGAGAGAAACTATCGTATGACCGATACTGACAACTAAATGGTTAGCAGTTTATTGTCCTTCATTTCAGCAGTTCGTTTATCCCATTCATACTCGATCTCCGAAAATCCAAAAATCTGAATCCTTTTTAAGCTGCAAGTATTAATCTAATTCCCCTTTATTTCAAAAAGAAACTTATGATGATAATATAAATCAAGTTATTATATTAAGGCAAAGAACACTTTTCCTGTAAAACAGAATTTAAGAGTAAAGAATTTTCAAATTTTATTTTTCTTGAAAGATATAGTAAAAATTTTAAATCTCGCGGAATAGAAGGAGATATCCTAAAATTAAAATTTTTAGCTATCTTACACATTCAATAATTAAATTAACAAAGCCATGAATTTAGTGAATGATATTTGCATTAAAGTAATATACTTCCTTTTCAAATGTTTCTTTTAGGTTAAAAAAATTAATTAAAAATGTTAATATCAATCATGGGAAAATTTTAAAAACTATTTAATTTTACTGGAATAAATTACTGTTTAATATCCTGAGAGCTTTTGAAAAATTCTGTAGGTGGGTATGATTGCTTCTACTTTATTATTCACAAAATTACGGATTTGCCATGTTCATTGAATAGTAGAAAATCAAATCATTTGTTTATGTAGATAAAAACAGCTAAAAAGGGCATTAAAAATTGTAAAAAAAATCAATATATTGTAAAAAAAAAAATTCTGAGGAATGTTTGAAAAACAAATATATAAAAATGGAAATAATAGCAATTTCAATGATCTTATGTGCCTAATAATATCAAGATTTAATTTAATTAAATTTAAAATTGTATTATATCATTTCTAAGCTAAAATTTTCCTTTTATATCCAATTCAAATATGAACTGAAATGTAATATTTGTTTTAAAATTTTCTTTATTATATATATTTAAAATTACGTGACGAAGTAAAAACTCTAAGAATATGCATACATGGAACAAATACAATTTGATACATAAAACCAGATAAATATATTCATGAATATAAACTGTAAACAATTCTTCATGTATTAATAAAATTATAGATACGAAATTTTAAACATAAACTTTTGATAATTTCATACAAATACTTGATAATTTGATTAAGACTTCATGAGTATAACATAACATACACAAATAATTATTTATTTAATAATATTTTCAATAATTTTTCAAATTTGTATTTTAAATATTGAACAATTTGCTCTTAATTAAATAAAATACTTGAATTTTCTTAATAAATATTTAAATAGATTTATTTATTAAATATTAAATCTCAACTCAGCTTATTAATTAAATTTATTATCGCTATGTAATTAAATAAATCAATAAACTATCAAAACAAACATCGATTTATGTTCCTCTAATGAGAAGTGAATATTTTTTTCTAAATGCTCATTTGAAAATGCATTATTTCGTAAATTTTAAATAAATTATCAAATAAACATTTGATTGTGACATTTAAAATGATAAAAATTTGATTTTCAACCTTTCTAAAGTCCTTAAAATTCTTTATTTCATTAAAAAAAATTATCCTTTAAATGTTTGTATAATAAATTTTAAAAATTAGACTAAGTTTTGAGAAAATATTGACTTTTATCGTAAGTTAATTTAAAAGTGTAACTATTTCTAAGCAAACTGTTTTGTTTTCATATCGAATATTGTTAATCGATATTGCCCAACACCCATTTAACAAAAATGTTTTTCTATTGATAACCCATAGTGCTTCAGGCAATCATATCCAACTAATTAGCAGTCTTCTTTTACTAAAGTGATTTACTTTTAAAATAACAAAATCAGTGTTCAGACATCAAAAAAATTATAATTGAACATTTTTAAATATATTTTGGAAGTAAGATTTGAATGATTAATTAACTTTTTCTGGAATTGAAATAATAAAATTGGAATGAATTTTTTTTGTGATTGTTAGTTTCACATTGAGTTTCTGCATTCATAATTACAGTAGAAATTTAATCATTTTTTTAAAATATTTATTAAACTTTAACAATTTAATACCTAAAAAATTTTAAATGTTAAGCTTTTTTTTAATACAAATGTGTTCATTAATATTTTATAATCATGATTTCATATGAAACATCTTTAACAATTTTAGTGCAATTAGCATGAATAAAAAAATTACTAATAATATATTTTTCACAAATTCGTAATTTTTTCTTTTTATATTGAACAAAACGCTCATAGAATTGTTGTTTTTAATTTATAAGATTTATTTTTATTGAAAATACATTATACATAAATTAAATTTATCTCTTACAAAAATTACTATTTCTGAAACATTTTTCAAAAAAAATGTAAATCCAACAAAACATTATTCCCTGAGGTAGTTTGTTCCATTATCTCATTTCTTAAACTAAGAAAGTTAATTTGTCAACCGTTTACAGTAATTTTTTATTTATAATCGTACATAAATTTAAAATACACTGTTGATAATAGAAAACTGAATTAGTCCAAGATAATTTAGAAACTTACTCAAACTATCTTCAAAATAAAAAAGCTCACCTTTCCACAAAAACTAATACAGCGTTATACTCTCATTAAAAAGATATTAGTCGCTACATTAAATCTATAAACGATGCAATGAATTAACCATGTCCATTAAAAGCAGGTTTTGACATCTCTCGTGATGGAAAATAATTTTTCTTTTATCTAACAAAATGAAAAATAAACCAGAAGAAAATCGCTATCATTTTTATGATAGCGGTTTCTTGGTTGGTCAGACATAGTTTTTGTCCTAAACTTGCTTCTCATACTTATTTACATGTTATGAATCTTTAATAAAAATGTAATCAGCTTGAAAAATTGCTTTATTCAAGTGATGGATTACTAGAAAGATACTTTTTTTTTACTTCTTTAAGTCAGAAAATTGTCAACATTTTCCTAACATGCAATTTTTTTTTTTAATTTCGTGTTAAAAGTGAATATTTTTTATGCATTCAAAATTTATTTAAGAGAATATATTTTATTTTTATAATTTATCAATGAATTGTTTTTGAGATTCTTAATATGCATGAACACGACATCGAAACTATAAAGAAGACATCATTAATCAAAATTTAGATTTTAATAACCAGTTCAATAAAGAATCATACTGATTGAAAATTATGCATGTGGGCGTAAAATTATGGTAATATCAATTTTTTTATATTTTATTTAATTAATGATCCCATTGTTTCGTGCAGACTAAAAATTAACACTTAAATATAATAAAATATATATACTGCATTGTTATTGCAAAATTTAATGTTCAAACTCATCTTTCTATAATGCTCCTTTTATGTTTTTGCTATATAATCTGGTTTAAAATACTTTATGGCTTACAAATTTTTATTTTTAAAATTGGTTTGTTTATTTTTTATTTTAATTACTTGCTTCGTCAATTTCTATCTTTCGTGAACTTAACTAAAATATGAAAGAAAAAAACCACATTTATACGTGGTATACATATCCTTCTACAATCATTGCTTCATATTACATTAAAATAAAATGCTTAATTCAGTAACTGTGTTAAAATTTAACAACATTAAAGTACTATATCTGACTTCATATAATTTAAATTTTGGAAAGGTCCATTATCTTTGGAATCTCAAGAAATAAACGTTGTTTTCCAGTGGATATTAGCGAAAATTTTAAAATAATATCTGAAATACATATTATAATATATATATATATATATATATATATATATATATATATATATATATATATATATATATATATATATATATATAACTTTTATTATTTAAATAAATAATTATATGCTAAATATTAAAACATATTTTGATAAAATAACAACATTAAAAATTTGGTTACCTTTTTCTAATTGATCATTTGTTAAACAAAAGACCCTAATCAAACCGAGATCTAAATTTAAAATTGGATTCAAAACTATATTAAGTATAACCACCTAATGTAGAATTGGACCCAGAATCTAGTGTAATGGAGACACGCTTTTATTAGGAACATTTTAAGAAATGTATTAAAAAAATTTGCCACCAAATAAATATTTTCATTCCAGTATGATTTGATTCTCTCTCATATAGAGTTATTGCCATCAGAAATGGCATTTAATGAAAGTCTTTACATCTCTTTTTTTACAGTATTCTTCGAGAAATAATGTAAATAATACAAATCAGTTACGCATGAAATATTTTAATTTTAATTGTGCCAATTTTTTAATAGTCACATAAGTGATGAAATTTCCATACTCAAAAATATAATTTAAAAGACACTACAAAAATATTATTTTTAAACAATTTAAAAATCTTCCGTTATTAATAAAATTAATGATTTATAAATGTTATCGCCAGCAAATATGAATTTACATACTTTTCGAACTCCAGTGGCTCAGTAGCTTCACGCCGCTTCCCGTAAACTCAGCAAAGTGAAGCATCATTTGCCGCCGGTAGTGGTTGGAATGGTGACCATGGTGTACTCTCCTTCACATGAGTTGCTGGAACTCGTTGGCTTGGGGACGTGTCCACGTTGATATATGACGTCCAAAGTCCTTCCGCTGGTGTGGCGTGGATGGGGAGAGGGAGGTGCCAGCTCAGGTGTGGCCTAATCACCTGACCGTGGTTCAAAATGACGAGGCACCTTAAACAGAGAAAAGTCATACTTTCACCTTCGTGGTTCTCTGATGATCCAAATGAAAGACTTAATTCGCACTGCCAAAGGCAAAAGCGAGCTTGGCTTGGCCAAGTGTCATAGGAAAACAACAACAACATACTTTTCTGTAATAAATATCCACAATAAAATTTATTCCCGTATTATTTAATATACTCAAAAGCTAAATAGCATAAGCTCATTGAATAACTATTTTATTTTCTTAACCAATAAAAATTAAATTTTGAAATAACTAATAACTTTTAGAAGTATACATTTTTAAAGTAATAAAACAATTGAATTACCTCCAAATATACCAGTACAATAGAAATATTTTTTGTATCTTAAAATGTATTATATTTGTAAAAGAAAAATGTTTGCTTACACCGTTATAGAGCTTATCATGAGAAAGATGAATAGACTCGGGGCGTTATTTGGTGAGAAAATATAATTCTGCCCTTGGAGACTGGAGTTTGCCGAGCCTTGAAGAACATTTCACGATAAATCCTATAAGCGAAACTTTGAGTTCGAAAAAAGGAAATCTTTAATTAAACACGCACAGAGTAAACTATATTCCTCTAGAGACAAATGGTTACGCTCACGAGTTTTCTATACCAGGGTCTGGAGTAGAGTACAAATTTCTTGAAAAAAATAAAGTCCCAAGCTCAAAGTTTTTTTGAAAATGTACCCCAACACTAGCACAGAAAAAATGAAACATTTCGTTCGGATTTTGCAGCACAGTAGAATGAATAAAAGAAAGCGTGGTTCTGCTTTAGTACTTTTTTCGGCGCTTTTATTTGTTTGTTTAGAAAAAAACGTGTAAGAGACCGACAAATTCTATGCTGGCGGAACTCCAAGGATTTATGTATTGCTTTTCCAGCAGTTACGGCGTGAATTTGAGCTATATGTCGGAGGCTCTTCGTCAAACAGTCAACGGATTCAGACATTAAAGGCCTTTCGATGCTGTCTTTAACACCCTTTGAAACATCATTTCCAGTACCAAAAGCAAAAAGTGATTTTTTTTCCTTTATTTCGAAAATCTACTTTTTTGTGAAAATACTCCAATTTCGCACGTTATACCTAATAATTAATGTAAATTCAATATTTATGAAATGAACTAAATGTAATTTTTTATTTATAAATTAAAATGTACAGGGTGATCTTTTTTAAAGTGACAGAGTGTTTGGAGCGCCCTGTTTCGTGATCTAATATAGTCGAAATGGCACCAAACTTGGTATTTAGACTAATCAAGAGAAGGGAAAAAAATTCCGTGAAAGAAAAAAGTTTAGTTCCAAAAATCACCTCTAGGGCATTTTGTGGCGCTTTACAATATATATAATGTAAGAAAAGAAAAATACTAACATATACAAACGTACAGTGGGTTTGTGGTGGCATGACGCGGGCAACGCTACTCGCCTCCGTGACTTGGTTCACAGGTGCCCGCTGGGTAACGATAAATGAGTAGCAGTTTCTGGCCTTGTTGTGGCATAGGGTTCAACCCTCAAGTGCCCGCGGTTGGATGAAAAAAAATAAAAATAAACAATCGTACAGTTAAATTATTAATGTTTATTTACTACATTAACTTCCCCGGTGAGGAATTAGGCCACATTCCATGTGAGCACCGTTATTAGAAATAACACTGTGAATTCTGCGTACAGCGTTCCCCACAGCCGAACGTAACATTTCACGAGGAATATTCCGCACTGTCTTTGCTATGTTGTCCTTTAGAATAGACAAATTTGATACTCCACCAACATAAACGCACGTTCCGGTAACGTGAGAGACATGGCCACATGAGCTTGTTTACTTCAGGTAATATAATTTGCCGGAGCTGTCTACTATTTGCTTTTATAGCCCCTATTACTGGCACTGTCATTGCACAACATTTGCATTTTTCTTTTCATTCCCGTGTTTTATGCTAATTCTCATTATTGTATACTACAACAGCGCCACAAAATGCTCCAGCAGCGACGTTAGGAACTAAATTTTATTTTTACGGAATCTTTTTTCCCGTGTCTTGATTATTCTAAATACCAAGTTTGGTGTCATTTCGACTATATATATGATTTCGCTACAGGGCACTCCAAACACTGTCACTTTAAAAAAGATCACCCTGTATTATTATCATAAAGTAATCTGCTATATCTTAGAATTATTAAATAAATTATAAAACCAAAATAATCACCCAGAACATGGATATAAGAAAATTTCAGTGGCTAAGTAAATATAAAATATCCAAATGTGTTTGCTTCATTCCCATTTAATTCTAAAATGAATTAAAATTTATATTCGAGAAATTTTTTAAAAAAAACATACGCATAGGAAAAGAAAAAAACATTGGGTTACTTATTTAAAACCTTATATTTTTTATAATATATTAATAACTACCATTTATATTTGATATTTTTTATTTAAGTTATCAAACACAAGTTAAATCTAAGTTATCCATTTGTTACATTAACTCTAATCTGTTTTACTATTACAAGAAAGGAATTTTAACATAGTATTTTATAATATTAAAAGTCCTTCCTTGTAACAAATAGAACATATTTTCAAGGAATGAAATTGGGCAGCTTTCAAAGAAATATTTTTTTTAATAAGAGCGGGCACTTGGGTGACTAACCCTTCGCCACAACAGGGTTAGAAACTGCTACTCATTTTTCGTTACCCAGCGGGCACCTGTGAACCAATTCACAGAGGTGAGTGCATAACCCCTCCCATACCACCAAAAACCCATTTATAGGGTGGGCCACATTCATACATCATCCCAGAAGAAAGGACAAAGAGACACAGAGAGAAAGTAACATCCATGCCCGAACCAGGATTCGAACAAGGAACCCACAGCATAGGAGTGAGGAACACTAACCACTCAGCCATCAGTCGGCACTTTCAAAGAAGCCAGCAATAGCTTTGCCTGCAGAAAAGAAACTGTATCGCTTGTTGTTCAACGACAAGTGGAATCGAACCTACGACCATTCACTATGAAGAGCGATATCGTAACACTGGGTCATGATAGTCTTCGAGTGAAGTTTTTGCAAAAGTGTAACATAAATCATCAACTGCTAAAACTGTAGCGAATGAAAATTTCAATATTTGAATTAAAAAGTCCTAATCGATTTTCACTTTAGGTATAAATTCTTACAGTTGTCTGAGATAAACTTTCAATAACAAATCCTAATCAATCCATCCTTAACTATCCTTAAATTTAAATAAAAGATCCTTGTCAGATTAGTTATGAACCAAAATTTAAAACCATTTACTATAGTACCACACACCAAGATAAAATAAAGAGGAAACTACACTTCTTATAATCCGAACAATTTCATTAATTAATAATTAAATTTTATAACCAGGGAATTTTTATAATCGTTTATCATGATGTAATGTTTATAGAAAAGGGATATTTTTACTTTAATTTTGTGGTATGCAATTATTCAGAAACAGTCGTAAAGAATTTTATTGTAACTCGTGAATCAAGAAATGGAAGATAAAACAATTATCAGACCTTATCTCTAAAGTGAATTGGATTTTCGGTTATGCTTAAAATCAGTATCGACACAACAAACGCAATCTTAACATAAATCAAGTCACAGACAAATGAATTATAATATTACACACTGCGGTCTTTTAAATTTTTATCATCATTTTCCATTACTTTTCAAATTATTTCTTCGCAAGTTATCAGCATTAAATGTTTGGAAATAGTTATTTAAAAATTACTTTTTTCCTACTGGTGATACAAACTTCTCAAACAACCAAAACATGCTCTGAGTAGTTGTGTAAAAATAATTAAAGTTTTAAAATCATTTGCTGTTTAATAGTTCATATATTGGTAACAGGAACAGGATATAAATGCCATTTACTTTACTGATAAGCATCAAGTTAGCAACAGTGATATTGATTTCAAATATTTGATCGTTCGTTCAAACATCATTTTGACCAATTTGGTCATTCATATAACTAAATAAAGCAATCTAATATTTTATTACGTCAAAGAATGAATGCAATCTAAGCCATAAATTAACACATATCACTAGTACGTTAGATTACGATAAAAATTAATCTTTTTCTTATAAAAATATTTATTGTGTATCATACTCGGTTATTGTTCCTGTCTGTAAATTGGAGTATAAGCACTAAGCACTTTTTTATTACGATTTAAAAGTAAATTTTCTCTGCACTGATAAAATGGTAGACATGTAGACATATAGATAAGTTTAATTCTCAATATATATAAATATATATATATATGTGTGTGTGTGTGTGTGTGTGTGTGTGTGTGTGTGTGTGTGTGTGTGTGTGTGTGTGTGTGTGTGTGTGTGTGTGTGTGTGTGTGTGTGTGTGTGTGTGTGTGTGTGTGTGTGTGTGTGTGTGTGTGTGTAGCAAAACAATTTATTGCTATAACAAATCAAAACTAAAGACTGATTTTAAATTTATATTGATTACTAATTTTAAAATGAAATAAAATTGATGATAAAATTATTTTACAAAAATGTTTTTTGGTGAATAAAAATCACCTTTTGTTTACAAAAAATTTTAATTTTTTTTCTTAAAAATATGTTATCCCTTTGAAGATTATAGGAAATCTTTAACGTGCCAATTTCTATTTTTTTTTATTAATTGAAGTACTTTAATTTTTAAAAAACAATTATAAATTACTTTAATTTTTCACAAATTGTACTAATTTAACTACAGATTAATAGATTTTCATTTTAATATTTCTGAAATTTTATTTATTTTAAAATTTCAGTTTATTTCTCAATAAATTTGAATTCTTTATTTTTGAATTTTTAATTACATTTTTGATATTTGAGGTTTGAGATTAATCACATCGAAAATAATGTTCTTCATTTTATACATATATTCTAAGTAACATAAAGACAATTTTTATGGAAATGATTTTTATTTAAATTTTGTTCTAATAAAATTAAAGTAAAATTTATTGTTATATTTTAAAAGTAATTTTTAAATACATTTCAGAGCTAAATTTTTCTCAAAAATAAGTGTTTTAGTGACAGTTTGAAAAACATTTTATTTTGTATGTTAACATTTTTCCCTAACTTTAATTCATTCAAAAACCAAAAATATATTAAGATTACCCGAAACATAAGTAATGAATCTCTCTGATTTAAAAAACTACAGTGAGAGATACTAATTTCAGGCAAAGCGAATAATATATTTTCTGTAAAAAATGTATGCATTTACAGGAATATGTCGATAATTTATAATTAACAATTACTATGTATAATTGTCTGTTTTGCTACATAATAGTTAGCAAACCAATATTATGACGTTTTCTATGCAACCTAACGTCATTCGGTACTTACGTATTATTGCAACCATATTGGCGGCATTATATAAGACCGGGCCAATTCTAAAACCGAATATGCTGACGGAACATGGAGTGCGTAGTTGAAAATTACAATGTGACAGAAACAGTACCAAAGAAAATAATAAATAATATATAAAGAAAAATAATAAGTAATTTTTATTTGACTATATATCAATTACATTTTGGTGGAAAATATTGCAAAATGGTTTTTAGAATAGAATCAAAACATTTTTTTATCCTTTCCTTGGTTTTGTCGCCATATGAATTCTGCCAAGTTAGACTTAAGATAGTGTCTTGCTGTACCACGTTGTCTCTTGTTCCTCCATTTCGTGGAACCCCACATTCTTTGGGTAATCACACCTGTTTCGGAGCCGACAAAATTAAATTTGTGATTTACTCTTAAATAATTAAATCCAGCGATTGCCAATTGATCAGTCTGATACGCGCTCTCCAACTGTCAGAATAAAGTGTATTCACTTCCTCAATATTTTCGACAATTTTCTGGAAAAGCGTGACTGCAGTTCTATCAGGAACGGTTGTTAAAAATGCTTGTTTGGTCTCTCGACAGACGCCACCAAAAATCCATTGCTCTGGCAATATTCCACCCGAAATATTTTTTCTTTTTGTGAACAAGCTTTCATCTATTTCCACAATGCGGCCAGGTCCACCTATTTTCGTTCTTTCTTTGCATTCCATGTGTGAAGAACACAAATCTCTCTCATATAATTATTCCAGTCTATGACTGTTTTGTCTGCTAAATTATGTTCTCCGTCACAAAAATTGACTGATGTTAATTCTTTGCACCAGCAATACATGAATCTTACTGCTGTTAATAACTGGTTTTCCTCAAACCAATTACCACTTCTTACTCCCGCGTGTTGATTACAAGTTGCAACTTTGCACTCCCAAAAAATCTGTTTTCCAAATAAAGCCTTATCGGGTGAGAGTTGGTACATTTCCTAACGTCTGGTAAAATGTTATATTTCTGTAAAAGTATAACGGCATCTTTTTTGGTAAATCTCAGATTCGCATTTTAATATTCGACCTTGCCATTTTCAAAGAACAGTTAGGTTGAGAAAGGTGGCAAGCAGGGAAATTTGAAAAAAAGCACATGGTTGCCAATTCAGTGCCTTAGATGCGTGCGACATTGGGGTTGCCAATTTGGCAAGTTATCCTGAAGGTTTTGCATGGTTGCGATAGTACGTAAGTACCCGTCACTCTAATTTGCTTGAACTTTCGTAGAACGCATATCTTGTATGCTTTCAGAAAAAGCCTTTGGCCAACAAATATTTATGCAGGAAATGCTGTCTCAATGAATGTCTTCTATTATTTTTCAGTTAATAGGAGATATCTGCTGTGTTGGTAGAATCGCAATCAATTCAAATCGTAATCATTATCGCAGTTTATCGTAATCGCTGCTAATAGAATTGCAATGGATGGAACTGAACATGCGGCATTTTACATCAAAAAAATGTTTTCTTACCACAAGGTACACCATAACATGTCTCAAGGAAATAAATGAAAAAAATAAAAGGGTTTATTTTAGTATTATTTTAAAATTATAATTGATTTAAGAGTTAATGCAATGGATGGAACTGAACTGATGATATGTTGAGAGCTCCAGTGGCTCAGTAGCTTCACGCCGCTTCCCGTAAGCTAAGCAAAGTGAAGCATCATTTGCCGCGGGCAGTGGTTGGGAGGGTGACCACGGTGTACTCTCCTTCACGACGTTACTGTAAATCCATGGATTGGGAACGTGTCCACGTTGATATGTGACGTCCAAAGTCCTTCCATTGGTGTGGCGTGGAAGTGGAGAGGAAGGTTCCAGCTCAGGTGTGACCTCGTCACCTGACCGTGGTTCAAAATGACGAGACACTTTAAAAAAGCAAAGTCGTACTTTCACCTTCGTGGTACTCTGATCCAAACGAAAAACGCTCTCTATTGACTTAATTCGCACTGCCAAAGGCAAAAGCGAGCTTGGCTTGTCCAAGTGTCATCAGCAACAACAAGAGTTAATGCTGCCAAGTTTGGAACGAAAGTTTAAGAATCGCCAAAATGAATTACTTATTGTAAGAAATGCAATTACTTCTGTTGTAGAAATATTTCCGGCTAATTTTTCTAGGGATTTTCAAGAGTTTCACTTATGAACGGTAAATATAGCTCACTATGAATTAAAAAAATTCAGAAATTTTACATATAATAAATGATATTAAAAGTTTCATAAATTGTTGGTGAGTTCATTAATTTATAGCAACCAAAAATATATTTTATGCTTTGAGTTAAAAAAGATATAACTAGAATATTTTTCAGGTCATCACCTTTTCCCAGCTATAACTGTAGCCTGGTCTATCGATTTTTGTACGTATAAATTTGTTTTCAAAAGTTTTTTGTTCATTTTAGTTGAGTTATTTATGCTATATATTCATCCTCTTCTAACCATTTACACGATGGATAAAAAATTGCTGAAGCCGAACGGAGAGTATAAGGGCTCATTATCTTTTATGGATAAAACCATCATTTTGAAGCTGCTGTCTTGTGAAGAACCTTTTTGACTCCCTCATTTACTGTTTATCAGCAGTTTTGAGAAAATCGCTTTTGAAGTGACTTCGGTTATCCGCAACATTACCCAAGAATGATATAATCACACACATGATTTCTTTTTACTAGTTTAAAGTACTGACTCCTATATGCTAAGCAATGAGTTTTATTTCAGTCATGCATCTTTTGTATGGTTACTTGATAAAAGACAGTGATACGGTTTTACAATATTTAAAAATCCATTCTATAAATTAATAAGAAAATAATATTTTCCATTATAGTAATATTTCTTATAAAAGCAAAGCTACAATATCTTCTTCTTGATGTTGCTGATAACTATAGTATATTTCTCAAAATATATGGTTTATGAGTTTTCCTTTCTTACGTAAACTTTCAAACTGGTGATGTTTTAAATAAGCATGCAAAACAGGAATAAAATGCATAATCAAATACATACATAAATATATATATATATATATATATATATATATATATATATATATTCGCACATACATTATTAAGGTATTAAAATACGTTAACATTTTGAGCAGACTGGTTTTATAATTTGCCAACAAAATTTAAGACAAATATCAAATAAATATTTTGTTGTAATGTATTTCAATCAGTTTCAAACTAAAATCATAAGTTATAGTATTAAGAATATTAAATTTTTATTTTTGTAAATACTGCTATAATAGCGATACTTTAAACTATATTACAAACAGAACATCTTATACCAATACTTTACAGCAATATATTAAATAATAATTTTTTAACTGTATATCTGATACTTATGTTTTCATGAATCAAAAATATTTAGTTTATTTTCTTTCATATTTTGGAAATTTTCAATTTTGAATTAAGGATGTTTCTAGTTTTCCTCCACTAATTGAGAAAAATTATACATCATATTTTGATATAGATTGTAAAATATATTTAACCTAAATTAATTCTGAAAATTAATAAAAGTACATTTAAACTGACTCATTCATCTATTCTATTCATATCATTATTTGTCTTACGCAGTATTTAATCTACGTCCCTTAATTAAGCTGATGCTGTGTTAACAAGATTTACAAAAAGATCTTGAATTTTTACCTTGCATTATTTAACAATCATTTCATCAATGCATTAGATTGAAAAAGTTTGCACTTTTTTTATTGTAAAAGAAACAAATCATCTTTATGATAATTTAAATGTAAAAGGTTTACATTAGAAATATTATAACATTCTTTATCCCAAGCACATATTTTAACTAAAGTTAAACTTAAATGTCAATTATAATTAACTAATCAAAAGTTTATACTTTTTATCCCGAAATTCAAACAATTTTTGTAAGTATTAGTGTGAAAAATAATTATACACACTCATTATTATGTATATATATAATGATTTTAACAGTAATTGCTTATAATGAATGAAAAATCATTATGTCATATGCGAACAGGTAAAATTGAAGAATGAACTAGGTACTGGAGTTTGGTTATCAACCGTAATGGGCACCAAATGGTTTTTCTAAAAAGTAACAACCATATAAAAAAACCGGGATAAAGATGCTGCCATTTGTAAATCGCTAAATCTAACGAAACATAATAATGCAATAATCATATTAATAAACTGATTAATCTTTTAAATATTTTTAAACAAAATTTGATGGAAATATGCTACAAGATAGGAAAAAAGTGATAAAAATTACGTAATACACATAAAAAAAACGAAATTAATTTTATTTTATCTTAAATAGCATTTAATTTCCACTTAACATTAAATAAAATAAGGAGTTTGAGAATAGGTAAATTTATGTTTGTAATTTGATATGCTTAGTAAAATCATTTTAATAAACTAATTGGTTTTAGATAGAATTCTGTAAATTATTAATACGTAAACATATATATTTTGAAATTTTATTTAATGATTATATTATAAAAAAGATACATGCATATTATTTAGTCGAACATTTTCGCGAAAAGTAAACGCTTTCGTTGTCGTGTGCCAGCTAAGCTGGCATTATGGGGTGCGCTGTTACACTTTTCCAATTGAACCATATTTTGGTATGGAGTCCGACTTCTCAGTACACACATGCCATAGGGACCCGTTTATAGGGTAGGCAACCATTCACAACCCATTCATTCAAGGAAAGGACAAAGACAGGATAGATAGAGAGAGAAAGTACATCCATGCACGAACCGGGACTCGAACCCAGCGCCTCCTTATTTGTAGTTAGGCACGCTGACCACTAGACCAGTTGGGCAGCAATAAACGCTTTTAATTGGTGTGATTTAATGGTGTATTAATTATATTTATCTATATGATATTCATTAAACTCGAATTTTCCAAGCAAAATGTTTTAGAATTAAATTTAAAAGTTAATTGCAAATGGCGCAAATTGTGGCTAAAATGAGCATTAAAGTCACAGTTCGCTAACAGCAGAAAAAGCAGTCAAATGTGTTAAAATGTAATAATTTTCTCCGGTCGCCAAATATATTTTCCAAAAGCAATTGATTGCTAAATGTTGCTTGATATTGGCGTTGTATCTTAATAGAGTTATTTCATCATTAGATGGCACTTGAAACTTGGCATTTGCCATGAAATAAATATCAAGTATTAATGGTTTACTTTACATATTTGTGTATATTTGCATTTGAATTTTGTAGATGTGTCCATTTTTTATCTACCATAACTTAATAGCATTTTTTTTAATTTGAAAACTCAAAAAATAAATAGACCGGCATATGTGTGTTTTTTACATTGGTGGGCGCACTTGGGTGACGAACCCTATACCACAACAAAGTTAGAAACTGCTAATCTTGTCGTTACCCAGCGGGCACCTGTGAGCCAAGTCACGGAGGCGAGTAGCGTTGCCAGCTCCATACTACCACAAACCCGTTTATAGGGTGGGCCACATTCATACAACATCACAAAAGAAAGGACAGAGAAACACAGAAAGAAAGAAACATCCATGCCCGGACCGGGATTCGAACCCGGGACCCACAGCTCAGGAGTCAGGAACGCTAACCACTCAGCCATCGGTCGGCGTTATACGTGTGTAGTTTTCCAAACTTTGAAATAAATCGCGTATATGCCTACAATCCAATTAGATACATGGATATGACGTCATCGGATCCACGCGGTCAAAATTGTCTGCTTTCCTCCTGGAGGGAAATTGAAAATAAACTTGAGTTACAATTCATCTTGTCAAATGTACACAATAATTCTTAAGGGATTAGTATTAATCGTTTGCATACTGAAAGGAAAAGAAAAAATTAGAATTGAAATGAGTATAGAATTGTGGAAAAACATTTCTATTAATGCATTCAATTTTCGTGGGTCTTAAAAAGTCAGTTGGAATGTATAAAAAACATATACATAAATTACAGCCACATCCTCATTTGTCTTCTTCTTCTCAAAATGAAAGTATCTAATTCCAATTTGTGCCATTTGCTTTTTTAATTTTACATTTAATACTGGAAAATTTATATTTGGAAATTCGAAATAACTAAACATCATGTGTTGAGATGGATATAAGTTATATGGAATTATATCAGTTGTGCATGAATTAAAAACTTGAATTTTTGGCGAAAATGTTTGACGGGAAATTATTACATAACCATTGCATGAAACTTTGAACAAAATATTTTTTACAATTTAATAATTTGCATAATTCTATATAATGCCAATTGATTCAACAAAACAATTTACTTAATAGATATCTTGTTACAAATATATGCTTACAGATTCTCAAATTCTTTATTTGATTTATTTTTAAATAGAATTTATCAAAAAGAAATAAGTAAATTCAATTTTTTCTAATTACGTTATATAATTTTTGCCACTGGTTTCTTATATTGTTTCAGCTTTTGTTTAAAAAGCAAAAATAAGTAAGAATAAAAAAGTAATTAACAAATAATGATATTATGATTAGTATATCCTTATATATCATTAGAGTTAGAGACTTAATTCTGCTGACATCTCAATTTCAATTTCTTATATGTTTGCTATCCTTTCAAAGAATCAACTGTCGTATATTATGATGGCTAACAAAGCACTACAATAATCTGCATAATCCTCAAGTTGGTGGAAAAATAACCGCCAAATGTCACTGCTCTGACCGTAATGTTCACTTTTACATAAACTGGTATGATGAATCGAGTTTAATCAACTCTCGTGAATTATTTTGTTAAAGTAAGATTTCGTGTACTTGATTTGCATAGTTGTTAAAAAACTAAGCATATATTTAATGGTTTATTTATTTCTGTAAAAATATGAAAATGCAATGAAATATCTAGGTAAAATTAATTTTGAGTGAATTATAAAATTTAAATGCGAACATGCCAATATATGCAGTGTAAACCGACATTTGACATTTATCACTTGACAAATACCAAGTATTAAAGGTCCATCTAGTGATGAATTGACTGTATAAAAATAAGACGCCAATATCAATCCAATTTTGGTAATTAATTGCTTTTGTTGAATTAATTTAACGATGGAAAAGACCATCAAATTTCACCACATTTGTGGGGTTTTGCTCTTGGCGAGTTGTGATCGCAATTTTAATTTTAGCCACAAACTTGACATCAATTAGAGAATCTTGTTGCTGTTGTCGTGTGCCAACCAGGCTGGCAATATGAGGTGCGTTGCTCCAGTTTTCCAACTGAACCATATTTTGGTGTGGAGTCCAACTTCCTCAGTACATACATGCCATAGGGAACTGTTTATAGGGTAGACAACCAATCACTCCACATTCATACAAGGGAAGGACAATGACAGGATAGATAGAGAGAGAAAGTACATCAATGCCCGAACTGGGATTCAAACCCAGGACCTCCGTATCCGCAGTCAGGCACGCTGACCACTAGACAAGTTGGTCGGCAGTAGAGAATGTTTCTGATATTTAAGAATACAATAGTCGATAATTTATATATATATACATACACTACTGGCCATTAAAATTGCTACACCAGGAAAGCGGCACACCACACACGTGAAATTTGCATGACAGGTAGAACTTGTTGTGATATGCAAATGATTAGATTTTCAGCGCATTCATACAAAGCAGGCGACAGCAGCGACATCTACAATGTGTATAAAACCAGAGATTTGACAGCAGTTTTCTCATACTCAATTTCCGTTTCAACGTTGTTTTCGGCAAAGAAAGTTGTTGTAGTGCCTCGTGTAAGAAGAAGAAATGCCTATCAGCACGTGTCTGACTTTGATCGAGGAAGGATTATAGCCTACCGGAATTGCGGTTTATCGTACCGCAATATTGCTGCTCGCGTCGGTCGAGACCCCATGACTGTTAGCACAATATGGAATCGATGGGTTCAGGACAATCAGGCGAAACGTCATGCAGGATCTCAGCGACCCCCATCACTAACAGCAGAGAAGACAGACATCTTATCCGCATGGTCACAAGGGATCGTACAGCCACGTCACGAACCCTGAGTCGAGAAATGGAGTCATTTGCAAGGCAACAAGTTTCTGCTCGAACAGTTCGATGACGTTTGCAGCAGCATGGATTGTCTGCACGGTGACCATGGCTTCGGCTACCATTGACGCTGCGTCACAGACAGGAGCGCCTTCAATGGTGTGATCAGCGACGAACCTGGACGCTGGAATGGCATCACGTCATCTTTACAGATGAATCTCGGTTCTGTATACAGGACCATGATGGCCGCATCCGTGTTTGGAGGCATCGTGGAAAACGCGCATTGCCAGCTTGCGCTGGACATCGCCATACTGGCCCATCTGCTGGAGTGATGGTATGGGATGCCATTGGATACACTTCTCGATCACCTCTTGTTCACATTACCGGCACTTTGAACAGTAACCGTTACATTTCCGATGTGTTAAAACTCATGGATCTGCCCTATCTTCGAGGCCTCCCTAATGCTTTGTCTCAACAGGATAATGCACGACCGCATGTTGCCGTATTGTTCTGAACTTCCTTGATACAGAATAGGTTCGACTGTTACCTGGCCAGCACGTTCTCCAAATCTGTCACTAATTGAGAACGTGTGGTCAATGGTGGCTGAGCCATTGGCACACCTTCACTCACCATCCACTACTGTTGATGAATTGTGGCATAGTGTTGAAGCTGCATGGACTGAGATCCCCGTACATGCCATACAATCTCTGTTTGACTCCATGCCTAGGTGGATAAATGCTGTTATTGCAGCCAGAGTTGGCTGCTACTGGATGCTGATTTCTCAAGGTCTGTACATCCTAATGTCCTGTAAATCTAATCACTTGTTCTTTCCACTATAATGTATGTGTCCAATAAATATCGTTCTATTATTTGCATTCCTTCTTGGTGTAGCAATTTTAATGGCCAGTAGTGTATATATATATATATATATATATATATATATATATATATATATATATATATATATATATATATATATATATATATATATATATATATATATATGAGTATACAAGATAAAAGAACAAAAGAATTCAATGTGATTCACTTATACAACCATTGTCTAATCTTTTTGACTTTATACTACTCTGTGTTTTATACAAATTTAGCAGCAATTCTAAATCGTATATTTATAGTTTTGAATATGAAGAATTTAATACATATTCTGAGTATTATCGTCTTGATCTTAGTAATTGAGACTTTAGTTCTTTCTTATTTAGCAAACAATAACTCTTTCTTATTTAACAAACAGTAACTGAACGTAGTAATTGAGAATTTTGTTCTTTCTTATTTAGCAAACAATAAACACTCTTAACAAAAGAACATAAATTTATTTCAACCGATAATAACAGCAATTATGTAAATCAAATAATGAGAAAACAATAAATTAATACAAATTTAATTAAACAGAAATAGTAAAATAATTTGGATTTAAATTTAAACTGAATTCAGTTGTTTTTAATAAAATTGGGCCAACAATTATTTCGAGAATTAATGGATAAAAGGATTTGTTTCAACGAGTATTAATGGTATTTTCAATTTTATATTCAAAATTCATAATTAGTGCTTAAGAATTTTATTGAGTATTAATCTTATTTAAGAAATTTTAAAATTATTCAAAAAATCTAAAGCTTTCCTGTATGGGGTGTACTTCACTCAGCCCTACTTTACATCTTACATACTTTGTGTACGTCATTTGTCTCACTACTTTCTATTCACTAATATATAAGCTCATTTAAAACGACATGTATAGAATACATTATTCAGGATAATTTAAATTTGGTGAAATTTGTTATTTATAACAGTAAAATATTTTCAATAAATTATAATTATCCAGGCCTTGTTTTGAAATTCCAACTTTTAATGAAAATTTTTAAAAAAATATCATAAATTGTAAAGAAACAGTAAATTATTTTGACATTATGCTGTTTTAACACATGTCTAATACATTAAAATCGGTTAAAATAAAACCATATTTGGATATAAGATATTAATATTTAGAAAATGTGTAATTAAAACAATAAAAATATTTTAAAAAATTGATTAATCCATTTCATAATTTAAAAAATGTGTTTTCAATACTGTAAAATAGGTTCAAATAATATTTCTCAAGAAACAAAAAGTATTTGCAATATATTTCAAAAAAACAAATATCCAAATCAAAAAATAATTCAAGTCTAAAAATATTTCTATATAAAAATTAAGTAAAACGTGTTAATTATTTTAAAACCTCTCGACCTTACAGATATATTCCTATGAAAATTAAATTTTTCTGCGAACTCATTGCTGATTAAAAATAAAATGTGAATAATATTATGTAAAACAAGTTTCAAGAATTATTAAAAACTCATTAACAGGTTGCATGATGCATCACTTATAATATGGATTAACAAATTCTGGAAATAATATTCCTTTTAATAGCAAACTTTATGTAAATTCACATGATTCTTAAAAAAAGGATAAAAATTGGAGCACATCCACTATTAGTTGCTTTGATTTTAAATTATAAGGCGTATTTAGGGTGTGGTAAAAGACATTTAAGGGATTTTAAATCATCAATGATAAATGACAATGATAATAATGAATAAAATAATCAATGATAAATGAAATTTATATATATATATATATATATATATATATATATATATATATATATATATATATATATATATATATATATATATATATATATATATTATATATATATATATATATATATATATATATATATATATATATATATATATATATATATATATATATATATATATATATATATATATATATATATATATATATATATATATATATATATATATATATATATATATATATATATATATATATATATATATATATATATATATACAGGGTGATTATAAAAAAACTTTGCCAACATCTGCACTTCTAGCGTCCATTCTATTTAACCGATCAAGATGATATTTCAAATATAGTTCTTTTGAGATATGCGCTCGAGATTCTGTGAATGGCAACACAGTGGCCCTCGCGGTTACAGTTATAGTGACAGAAACTCGAAATTTTCGAATGGCAACGTCTACTTTTTACCATCGCAAAATGTTCAGCACATGCGAAAACCCTAAATAGCGTTGAAACGGTACCGATATGTCTAAAAACGGATGTGTTCTGCAAACACAAAAAAGAGTTCTGAAAACCGGCCAATAAAACACGATCTGGGCGCACGCAATATGAGTCTTCCTATGAAAGTTCGCGGTGAATTGATCAAACTCTATTACCAAAATGGGATGAACGCTGCGGAAGCCTTGCGTGTGTATCGCCGCAATCATCGACAACGACGCGGCCCATGTACTCTGCAAGCTCTGCGTGATTTAATGCGGAAATTCGAAGATACAGGCTGCACCTGTGACAAACAGCGCTCCGGACGGCCAACTATTTCTGAGGACGTTGTCATGGAAGTGCACCATACAGTGACTGCAGGACACACAGAAACCGCAAGAGGCATAGCGCGCGTGTTGGATATTCCGAACTCAACGGTCCGCAAGCTCTTGCGCTCGGTACTTCACATGTTTCCCTATCGGTTCCAGCGCGTCCAGATGTTGGAGCCGGGTGACCCACAACAACGTCTGGACTTCGCAAATGCATTTTTGTTACGATATGATGCGGATAACGACTGGCCACTTCGCATACTATGGACGGACGAGGCGCATTTCACCTTAAATGGCAGCATTAACACAAAGAATTGTGTGCACTGGGGAGAGACGAATCCTCATGCTGTGGCGCCAGTACCATTATTTGACGCTAAAGTGACTGCGTGGTGCGGCATTACAGCTACATTTGTTCTGGGCCCGTTCTTCTTTGAGGAAACGTCCCCGACTGGCCCTGCAACATGTTCTGTAACGGGCCCTCGGTATGCAGCCATGCTGAAAACTTATGTCTTACCGGAGTTGCGTCGGCTGAATGCACTCAATGACATTGTTTGGATGCAAGATGGCGCACCTCCACATATAGCGAGGTCAGTTAAAAGGCTCCTGGATCAGCATTTTGGTGATCGCATCATCTCACGCTATTATCCTTTTCCGTGGCCTGCGCGATCCCCAGATCTGACGCCTATGGATTTCTGGTTTTGGGGCTATCTCAGATCCAGAGTTTATCTGTGCAATCCTCAAACATTGTCGGACTTAAAGGATTCTATACGGCGTGAGATTGGAAACATCCCTCGTGCCATGTTGCGTGCAGCGACATTGTCCACCGTCTCCCGCATGCAATGCGTAATTGCCTGTGATGGCACTCATGTGGAAAATGTTTGATATTAATAAAGATTTTTTTCTCTATGTGTTCTCATCATTGAGCAGTGTCTTGTCACTGTCGTATGCATTATTCCTCCGTGCGCCTTGAAGAACTGTTTGAATGTGTATAACACGTCGGTTTTCGTACATATCGGTACCGTTTCAACGCTATTTAGGGTTTTCGCATGTGCTGAACATTTTGCGATGGTAAAAAGTAGGCGTTGCCATTCGAAAATTTCGAGTTTCTGTCACTATAACTGTAACCGCGAGGGCCACTGTGTTGCCATTCACAGAATCTCGAGCGCATATCTCAAAAGAACTATATTTGAAGTATCATCTTGATCGGTTAAATAGAATGGACGCTAGAAGTGCAGATGTTGGCAAAGTTTTTTTTATAATCACCCTGTATGTATATATATATATATATATATATATATATATATATATATATATATATATATATATATATATATATATATATATGTATATAATTAAAATCTGAAAGGCAATAAATGCAAAAACTTTAATAGAAATTAACTTTTAAAGAATTTTGACATATTAAAAACTGTGTAAGCTTTGAAAGTTTAATAAGTTATTTAGAAAATTTTGATTTCGTAAAATTTATTTTTGAATTAATTGTGATTAATTTCAATTTACTTTTATTTTACTACATAGTCAACAATTACTTTGTTTCTCTAATTAATAATTTAATTTTTGTGTGTTTCTTTCAGTTCATTATAAGATATTAAACTATTTAATACTTAAAACATAATATTATGGTATTTCAATAATGTGGATTAAATAATTATTTTAAATTTAATGAAAATATATTCTAAAGACAAAGCCACAGTATGATCGCGAATAGCAAATAATATTTAGCACTTAATTCACTTTATTTATATAAATTCAGTATTTAATTAAAACCTCCTTACAAATATAACGATATTGTCTTCAAACTTCTTATTCTAGTTTATTTTCGTTCTTTTTTCAGTCTAATGCACAAATTGGCGTTTTAAGAAGACTACATATTGAAAATTACACTTGGCGATTAAAAGAAGAGCCAACTTTACTCGATTAACAATTGAAAGCACATTATCTGTTATGCCCCATTCTTTTCCAACTTGTGAAAGATTGAACACAAAGACATTTTAAAGATTACTGTTGGATGCAAAATGAGAGAGTTCTGTTGAATGAAGGGGAAAAAATGTGAATAATCACCAAGAGATCTCTTTTGTTTCCTTGTATTCTGTTCTGCTGCTGGTCCTACTAATTAAAACTCCATTCACCTTAACACTCACTTACATACCACCCTTTTCCTTGGCGACAACTTAAATGGCAGTGTGAGCAACGGATGGAGAATTTAATTTTCTACCAGTAGCTCTCGAATTAATTATTGATTGTGCTGAGAGGGACTGACTTTAGTATTCAGACTATGGTTGTCGCCAATTTATCTATAATTTTTTTCTTTCTTTCAAGCTCCCTCTCCGCATTCTAATATCGATAGTTGAAATTAGATTTACCAGAGGACTTTATCACTCCACTCAAGTTAAAAAGCTGAAAAGCACTGGTGATAAAAACCTAATTTAATTTTTGCTGACTCAGTCACATAATCTTTAATTGGGGAAGGTCAAGTTAAATAATTCAAGTGAACAATTACTATTTATCCGATATAGGAGTGTTCAAGTGTTTCTCATGAATGTAATTATTTAATTTAGAGCGATATTAATCAGTTTGTTTCTAAATAACGATTATTGCCTTTTTTCCTTACATTTGTTTCTCTGTAAACAAATATTAATAATAGGAATTCTTTAACTTTGTAAAATATTTTAATGTTATTACCTTACAAATGCATCAGTATGATAATTTTAAATATAATAAATAAATAAACATAAATATTTTAAAAAATAGATACACTTTAATTTTCTTAAAATATTTTAATTTTAGTAAATTACAAATTTATCAGTAAAATTGAGTTATAACATTAATTTTACTTCAAGATGTAATATCTTAAAAGATGTAAAATTTATGATGTTTTCATCGATATTGTTTTGGAATATATACGAAATGTTTATTAACAAAATATATTAAGCACTTACAAAAATTTAACGAATCTTCAAAATAAAGAAAATTTTGTTGCTAAGAAACCATATTTGTGAGCAATTAATTTATAAATAAAATGTCTCAGAGCTTTTTCTCTAATTCTATAAGATTTTTCATAGTTTCGAAAATCTAGTTTTATCAAGCAATGAAAGTCCAATAGTCTGAACTTTTGTCATCAATTCAATGTTTCATGGATTTCATTCCACTTCAGGTATAGGTACTTGCAATATCTTAAAATCACTGTATATATATATATATATATATATATATATATATATATATATATATATATATATATATATATATATATATATATATATATATATATATATATATATATATACTTTTATGGTACGACAGCTCATGTGGGACAAGGCCTACAGTGCCCATTTCTGTTTTCTTGACCGAGAGGGCCTGGAGTGCAAAGCATATGGTGGTCTGCATAATGTGAAACCCACAGTGTTTAGCTCCTAAGCATGTTTGGTTCTCAGTTTATTGACCCACTGAAGGGATAAAAGGCTGAGTAAACTTTGCCCATGCCGAGGATCGAACCTCGGACCTGTGCCCGGGATCGTGAATCGCAACCACTAAGTTTACCGGTGTTTCTATATATATTAATATAAAGTAATATATATATATATATATATATATATATATATATATATATATATATATATATATATATATATATATATATATATATATATATATATATATATATATATATATATACACAATACTGAAAATATAATATAGTAAAATTGAAACTGCAATACATTAATAGGAAATCTAGCCAGTACAAAAGCAGCTAAAGAAAGATTTTCCAATATAAAAAAGATAAAACATGAAAAATATTGAAACCAGAAATATAAAATTGCAAAGTTACTAAAATATATGATGCAAATGACAAGAAGAAGGCATAGGGACCACGTCTTCATCAGGAGGGAGATGGCCAGCTATGCAAATCTTTATCTGAACACTCTTTTCTGACATGCTCGAAGGACAAATGTCTAAATGTCTTCGATCAATTCCCCCGAAGAGTGTTCGTATTAAAAGAACTTAGTTAAAATATGCAAAAAAGTAAAAATACTAACAATAGATGAAACATAAGTACAGTAGAAAAAATAAATACTGTAGATAAATACATACAGAAAATACAGAAAAATACATACAGTAGAAAAATACATAATACCAATGACAACAAATCAGATTGAATTTATATATGAGAATAGTAGGAGAGTTGCCAAAAGTAAATTTGAAATTAGAATAAAGAAATATTGCCATAAGTAATTAAATTCAAAAAGTTAAAGGGGCTTAGAAACATGTAGTAAATTTGAAATTAAAATGCGTTAAAGGGGATTTAAGCTTAAGTTATGTATAAAATAAAATCTTCTTATCATTTGCATCATTTATTTTACTATGTTTCCACAATTTTATATTTCTGTTTCTGGTTTCAATATTTTTCATGTTTTATCTTATATATATATATATATATATATATATATATATATATATATATATATATATAACAGTAAATTATGTTTATTGAACAGTCATCTAAAATAAACACGCTATAGAATTTATTAGTAAATTAGTATTTAAAAGTTCTAAAGGTTTTTCCTGCACACATTTCAATTTCAATCCATTACAAAGAAATAGAATATGTGGGTGATAGTAAAATTTATTTTTTGACATAATCCAAATTTTTGATATTATTGAGTATTTGCTTTATATTTCATAAAATTTCACGATTGATTTTTGTAAGCCAAAGTTGTTTGAAACAAAACAAAACGAGATATTGTTGCATGATCAGATATTTTAAAACTTTTACATAGATATTTAAAAGTTTCGATATGCATTGATAATCATATATTAATTCTTTTTTTTAATTTGTAAGTTACCCATTTATTTTGGGGAACCACATTCATAATTTTGGAGTGATTTGTTTTTAGTGGCACATAAAATTATATAATATATGTAATTTAATGTGAGAATATATCGTCGTCTATAAGTGACAATTTTGTTCGAACGCCCATAAAATTATTCCTACCTTGATTACGTCATAAAGTTTTATAGTAGCGTATTGGAATTGAGAGTTAAAGCTATGCAGGATTTGAAGTGCCAATATAACACTCTCAAAAACAACAACGAGAGAAAATTTTGCCTTTCAAAGAAGCAATGATAACATAAAAAAATGCATTAAAAGCTGTCGCAATCGAGTTTCACTGTTGAAATCAGTCATAAAATTACTTCCAAGGAGTTAAACTTTTAGAAAAGAACAATAACGTTTTTATGTATTCAGAAGGTATATCTATAAGTAGGAAAAATTGAATTCACACATTTTAACTAAATTTACAATAGTTAATACTATTCTTTTGTCCCTTAGGAACGACTGAGTCATAAGCAAAATTATTTAAAAGTCTATTTACTAAGAAGAATGGATATTTAAAATAAATTAAAGAAAAGACAATCAATGTATTATCTCTTTCATCTCTTTCTATTCTTTTTTCTACTAATTAAAGAAATTATTTTTCTCGTTTCAACATTTTCTGTTTTTTTCTACTTAAACATTTAGTTTGTATTCAGGAAAGGATTAACTGTATATTTTTTTCTGGAAAGAAATTAGCTTTTTATTGAACTTGGGAACAAACTTAGTCTATGTATCTCATGTATTTAGATTCAAAAGAAGAAATAGATTTTAGAGGAAAGAAAAGTAAATTGTTTTTTATGAAAAGTAAAGTCTAGAATATTTTTTTAAACTCAGAACACTTGATGCATTCTGAATTTTATAACTTTTCATAATTTTTCTATTTTAATAGAAAATTTCCAAAAGTTAAATTTATTCTTCACATTAAAGCAATATTTAGTATAGTCCCATAGATTTATTCAGTTGCTCTAAAATATTATTAAACAATTTTTTAACTTTCAACAATAATTTTTAAGTATTTTTCGATGTCTTTTAGTATATTTATCAATTTTAAGATACATTTTCAGAATATCAAATCCATTAATAATGAGTATTACTTTCTTTATAGAAATTTAAATTGATTTAATTGTACACGTTTCTTTAAAAATCTAAGCAAATAATATGTACTTAAAACTATAAATGATAGCCTTATGAATGTTTCTTAAACGAAGAAAAAAATTCAATTCACTTCAACTAGAAATCACACAAAACGATTTAATGATATTATTAGAAATTACAAAATACTTGTACTAATTTTTAAGATTATCAAATACCATTATACATAATTAAATGGTTAAAACGGACAGCAAGAGAAAGATAATTTAGGAAACTAATGAGGAATTATTTTGAACTCAGTGTATTACTTGTACTTCTACTCATATTTTAGAATTAACCTTGGAATACTGTGTAATATGAATGAAAATTATAAATTTTTTCAGATACATTTAAACAAAATAATGGATAAAATAAAATGAACCTGTAACATTTTATTCTCTTTTCCATAAATTTGCAACACTTTCCCTGCATATATACATGTATATAAATCAATGTCTTTGGAATATAAAAAATACGGTAATAATTTTGTTTGAAGATATAGTGTACATAATATTAATTGATGAAGATAGTTGAATGGTTAAACGAGGAAACAGAATTAATTGCTTTTATGAAAAAGGTGATGTCAATAAAGTGATACGTTAATGAAATATAATGTAATTTTCAAAATGAATTAGGTAAGTATACTTGGTTTCAAGTTAAATATTGATACAAGTACAATCGGGGAATCACCACTTCGTTAATTTGATGTCCTGAATATATTAATTAAATATTCGCGTGTTACATTTCAAATATTTAAGAGAAACTTCAAATTGTACAATACCATCAATTTTATTAAACAATATTATGATTTCATATTACATCAAATATCAAATATCCCTATCCTATTACTTAATTTTTATATTATTTTTTGAAATACAATACATTTGTTAATTTCTTAAATAACAAAATACTAAGTAAATTACTTTAATTTATTTCATTTCTTAAAAATTCTTTAAAAATAGAATAATTGTAATAATTATGCTTCGTGTATATATATATATATATATATATATATATATATATATATATATATATATATATATATATATATATATATATATATATATATATATATATATATATGAATTGCTCTTGAATGTATGAATGGTTATTTTTATATGTCTGCTTTAAAGACTCATGAGCCACCCAACTTGTCTAGTGATCAGCGTACCTGACTACGGATAGGGAGGTCCTGGGTTCGATTCCCGGTTCGGGCATGGATGTGTTTTCTCTATCTATCTATCCTGTCTTTGTCCTTTGCTTTGTATGAATGTGGTTGTGAAGTTGTTGCCTACAAAATAAACGGATACCTATGGCATGTGTGTACTGAGGAAGTCGGACTCCACACCAAAATATGGTTCAGTTGGAAAAGTGGAGCAGCGCACCCCATATTGCTAGCCTAGCTGGCACACGACAACAACAAAGACTCATGAGCAAAAAATATGGGTTTTCTTAAATATAATAAGTATTTAAATGTATTTATTACATTAAATACAAGAAATACAGTTAAGTATTTATAATATGTAATGAAATGGATAGACTTTCAGTTTAATTTGTTAATTTACATTCAATTCTTTAATATCAAAGAAATGTTAAAGAAATTGATATGTTTTATGTTTAAATGTAATTGATGAGTTTTCAGACAAACTGCAATTTCTATTACTAATTTAAAAAAAATTCAAAATTTTAAAAAAAGAATATTAGAATGGTACAAATGGTAATCAAATATAATATAGCCAAAAAATCACTTTTATAAGGATGTTTTACAAGAAATTTTAAAAAATGAAGTATTTTGTATTGTCGATTACATTAAAATTTTTTGTAATACAAAATCCTGTCATAAAAAAATAAATTCATGTGAGTAATTAGAAACATTTTATATTTTAATACAAAAATGTAAATATTAATTTATAGAACAAATATAAAACTTTGTTTTAAATAAAGTTCTTATTCAATCAAATCTTTTTCATTGGATTTTAACGAAAGTCATGTATTTATTTTCTGAGAAATTTACATAATATTTTTAATAATTTGTTAATTAAAGTAGAAAACTTTCCACCATAGTTTAATTAATCAGTTTATTACATTTTATTGACAGAACAACAAATTTTTTAATTAAAATTCCTACCTATATTTTAAGAATAGCCTAGTTAAACTATTATTTTGTTTCCTATTAAACTATTACTATGTTAATTTAATCTATATAAGTATTTATTATTACATTATGTAACGTAATTATAGATAATAAAAAATTAATTTGTGGAGGTTATTGTGTTCCATCACGAAAACTTAATATCAAAGGAGTTTTCTAAGCTACTTAAAACTCAAATTGGATTTGTAAATGAAATGATGAGAACTTAATTGTTTTACAACATTTGTAATTGAAATTTCTTATGCTTGAATTCAGAGCTTTGACAAAAATTTTATGTATTGCGAACAATCATTGATTCAAATAGGAAACGCAATTTAAAAAAATATGAAAGAAAAATTTTACTTTTTTGGCATCAAGTCAAAGATTCTTGGAATTCGTATTTGAATAAAAAGACTCTAAAATAACACCTGAATACCTTTAAATAACATTTTTGGAGCTTTAGATTTGACATTTATAATATATGAAAAGTTATGAGAAGAATGTACATTCCTCAAAAAAATTCCTTCCTGTAAATAGGAACGAGAATAGAAAAAGAACGCTTCCCAGTTCATAAGAAACAAAACCTGGAATATGCTTAAATATTATTCTCCAACAAATCTCTTAGATATCACGGTATTCCAAAGAAAACTACATTACAGCTTTTCAATAATTAATGTTCGTTATGTTTTAAATACTGAAAAGTTAAAAATAATGATTGGATCCTATTTGAACACACCTTATCACCAAAAGTTGTCAACTGCCAAGAATATATATATATATTACAAAAAATAATGAAATACAATATTTTTTTGAATATATATATATATATATATATATATATATATATATATATATATATATATATATATATATATATATATATATATATATATATATATATATATATATATATATATATATTCAAAATATTCTTTAAAGCATTAATAAAATTATATATATACATATATATATATATATATATATATATATATATATATATATATATATATATATATATATATATATATATATATATATATATATATATATATATATATATATATATATATATGTTTTACTATAGATATGAGAATCTCTCTCTTTCAGTTCAGGTTTCTTCCCCAATAGAAATTTGTATGTGGATTGAGAAAACTAATTAAAGTCCATTTTTGAAATTACCAAGAGAATTTTTAAATTAAATATTTATTGATATTTAATTTATCAACATATTTTTCATTTATTTATCAAAACGCTTTCCAAAAAGTGAATGGCAACCGCGCGAAATTCACAGTCATACTTCACAAGTGACATCTGGACCTTTTGAAAAATGAAATGTTGCAAGTATTGCACACGAACATTTTCTGCAGACCCCCTTCACACATACTCCTAAGAACTATCTCATATTTTATCTACAGAAAAGAAGTTTTGTAAAGTATAAACGCAAACAAAGGCATGGATTTATGTAAATATATAAAATGGTGATAAGCAAACTGGAAAACATTTCCGTTTTGGAAAAAAAAATGCAGTCTCATTGTGTAAGAAAGGTTATTTAACTGAATCTTAAATTATATATGTTTATTTATTTAGAATCTTAAATTATATATGTATATTAAAATATCGACCTGATGATATAATGATACTGAATATCAATATGATGATATCGACATTTATAATTGTAATACATTTTAATTTTGACATTTATTTTGATTTAAAAATATTTATTTTTATCATCAACAATACTTAATTAATGATTAATGTTTTAATAATGAATGTTAGGATTAATACTAGGAACAACATAAGAAAACTTAAAAATGAAGCTTTTAATAATGAAGTTATCTCATGAATGCATTAAAAAACTATAAACTGATTTAAAAATTTAGAATTTAAAATAGAATTTTCAACATGAAGTATAAATTAGCTTCTATATTTTAAGTTGAAGCATTTTCCGTAGTAAATCAAAATGACTTCTTTAATTTATCAAAAAAAGTAAAACGTAAATTAGGAATTTTAAAGCAGAAATACAAGCTTTTAGCTAAAACCTGAAACATAAAAATACATACATTAAAACAAAACATAAAATACCGATGAAATAGTCTCATCATCAAACTTCAGGTTATCTACAAACAATTAATAAAAAATTATAAATCTATTAAAATATTTTTATCTATTGAAATAATTACAAACATTCATGCTACATAGTATATTATTGTGATTTATTAAAAAATAATTATATATTTATGAAGATCAATAAGGGTCCACTTTCCGATTAATGGGTCAGATTCTATTCCTGATTTTCTCAGAAGTGACACTTTTTCATCTTTCCACAGGGCATGACTGTTTCCCAGCGTACTTGTATCGGTTTAAACCATAGGTTCCCAAAAAGGTCCCCCCAGGGGTCCATAGGAGACCACACGGGGGTCCACGTAGACGTGAAAAGAAAACAGGGAATCACAAGTTGTAAGTAGTGGTCCACGGAATTTTTTTTTTGGTTTTCATAATAAAGAACAAAAATTTTGAAGTTTTAATGCCGTTATACCAACCTGTTAACAAAAAAAGGAGCAGTTTGAACATCACAGAACGGGGAGATTTGATATTACTTCTTACAAAACTGAACCCAAATATTGATAATTTGCTGTCAATTCATCAAGTACATCCGTCTCATTAAAAGTAATTTTTATTGTCGATTTATGCATTTCAGATCGATAATAACTATTTTTTATTGTCGATTCACATTTTAGAGTTCATTGTTGGGTTTTTTGTCAATTGTTGATTGTTTGTGAAAATAAATGTTTTTAATTTTGTGTAACCGCAAGTATTATTTTAATAAATAGGACACAAGAAAATGTGCTACTTTTTTTCTTAATACCCCCAATTTCGGGTATTTTTAGGAGTTTTGGGAATACAGTAGAAATGTAGCAGCAGGGGGTCTACCGAAAATAGTAAAACTTTGAAAGTGGTCCACGAGAAAAAAAAAGTTTGGGAACCCATGGTTTAAACTTTGGAGTTCTCCGTTTATTCCTTTGTGTAAACAAGAAGAGACAATTTTTTTATGACGACCACCTTGACTCGTGGCATACATTTGTATTTTTAATACGTAGTGTCTTCAGTGATAAAGGAGTGCAGGAGAATTAAGGAGGTCATAGACTATTTTCTGAGCATTTGCAATAAATAAATGAGTATTTACGAAGATTGTAAATAGATCGCAACAATAATGCAGTTTAAAATCAATATAACTATTCGATTTTTAGAAATTCAAAAAATTAGTTTTAGTTGGAACTACATTTTTCTGCCAACTGATGTTAAGTGCAGTCAACTGCAAGGTTATTTTATGCAATACTCAAATTATAAGATTGATATTTGAACTAACACACTCCTCTTCAAATTTCCAACCCATACTAGTCAAGAAGCATCGATGTTTGAAAAAGTTTTATCCGAATAATTTCTTTCAACAAGACAATCATGAGATGTAGAATTAGTTGTTGAAATTTTCAAGGCTTGAGATTTATATCATTCCTTACAAATCAATGGAAAAAATATTTATTTAAGATCTAATTTTATATTAAATATCTACCTACTTCCATTCTTCTAGAGTATTGACCAGAAATTCAATTTAAACTTTTTCTAATTATTTTAAATTAATAATAAAATTGATTAGATCAAGTTTTCATTACTTAAGGTAAAACATAAATAAATAATTACCATTGATGCTTTTTAACTGAAATCAAAGATTAACAAAAAAGCATTTTTTAAGATTGAATGTAAATTGAGGAAATAAGAAAGTTAAGCTTAAATAAAATATATGAATGATGTAAACCACAAATTTATTACTGCAACTAATGCTATGATTTTGTTTGCCGAGTTCAAAAAGAATGAGAAATAATCCAAATAAATAAAAAAAGAAGCTCACATTTTCCCTCATTTATTTTTCTGTCTCTTTTATTTTGTTAAGATTAATGCAAATAAACTTTGACAAGAGTTTCTTTGCATTAAAAATTTTTCAAGACACATATATTTAAGGAAATTACAAAGTTTGCTGTTTTAAAGAGATTAGAAATTGTTGGACTTTTGAGCATTTCTCTAATAACTGTTTGTGTCTTTTTAGATTTTAATATAGTTAAAATAGTTTGAAAAGGATTTTATTTCATTTAATCTATTCTGGAAATATTTTGATAAGTGTTAACTGAAGATACAGAAAATTTTTGTAGTGGCTTTACATCACATAATAATACAAATAGATTTGAAGATGTGAAAGGGAAAAATTATGTAGACCAGGGAATTAAAAAATGTTGTTTTTAACATTCATCTATATTATTACGAGAAAAGTTTTTAATTTGTTCATCTAATAACAGCATTTTAAATCGTAACAATATTATTTCGTATTTAAGAATATCTTAAATACGAAGCATTTTCAAAAAGGCATATCCTTCCTTCTGAATTACAAAATACAATAAAGCTACGAGAATCGATTTACTGTCTATTTCATTAGGATATATAGGATAATTTATTAGGATAGGATATCACATTCTATCCACTCAAATAATTCTGCCTAAATAAGTAACCAACAGGAATCACTTCTCAAATATAATAAAGGTGTCTTTCTACACCCCATTAGATTCATGTCCATATGCAGAGTACGGCAAGCAAACTTTCTTATTTCGAATTTCAATAACACAAAAAGTCGTAAAGATAATGAGATTGGCATGGTCTCGTTTCAGAGAAGAGATCATAAAGTTGTGTGACATTGTCTTTCAATCGCCATCATGAGTTGGAGATATAAACACCAGGCATTTGTCGTAGAGGCCTGTTTATACGAGTGCCGCATTTTATAGAGAACGATTTGTTGAGGGGGGCTTATACGTTCTACCGATTTCGCCTGTGTATTTTTTTTCGTAAGGGTATTTAAAGGAACATGCCTAAATTGACAGCCCACAAACTTTGGAAGATCTGAAACAAAACATTCAAAGAGAAACGGCGAAAATACCAGCCAATTTGCTCAAGAGAGTGATCAGAACAGCAAAATTTGTTTCAACCAGTGTATCTCTAATGGCAGGTGTCACTGGCCCAACATTGTATTTAAAAGACTGTAGACTAAAACTTTAAATGTAAAACTTTTTGAGTAAAAATAAAGGAAAAGATATCTTTAATACTTTTTGTATAATTA
The DNA here is from genome assembly GCA_037975125.1 of Latrodectus hesperus. Lineage (NCBI taxonomy): Eukaryota > Metazoa > Arthropoda > Arachnida > Araneae > Theridiidae > Latrodectus > Latrodectus hesperus. Next base: position 117,299,782 of record CM075851.1, read on the forward strand.
CAATACGAAATAATGAAGTTAGCTTGCCACACCCCGTATTCTTGAAGGACAACTTAACATGGTAGGAAATCATTCATTAATCTGGCCTGATTAGTAATGGGTTTATTAATATCCATTTACGTTGCAGCAGTAAATATCAGTTATTATTTAATTGTATTGCTACAATATATCCATTTCTTAAAATAATGCTCTATATTTGAGTTCATACTAATAAATGAAACAAATAATACTAAAATGCCGACCGATGGCTGAGTGGTTACCACTCCAGACTCCTGATCTGTGGGTCCTGAGTTCGGGAATGGATGTTACTTTCTTTCTCTGTTCTCTGTGTTTCTCTATCCTTTCTTCTGTGATGATGTATGAATGTGGTTCACCCTGTAAACGGGTTTGTGGTGGTATGGCGCGGGTAACGCTACTCGCCTCCGTGACTTGGTTCACAGGTGCCCGCTGGGTAACGACAAATGAGTAGCAGTTTCTGGCCTTGTTGTGGCATAGGGTTCAACCTTCAAGTGTCCGCCGTTGGAAAAAAATAATAATAATACTAACCAAGGCCATAAAATTTAAAGATGTTTCTGCCTTCAAATTCAGGTAAATGTTTGGTGGCGAGCTATATTCTGATGATTCAATGCAAGGAATATTTGAATCGCTAAGAGGAACAAATGTACCTGACAACTAAATAGCTAAATTCACTCTTCCAAAAAGAAAGAATATCTAATTCGAGGGATCTTTGATTTTTAGTAATTGGAGTTTTCGGCTTCTGTACAGTTTTTACGGCTTAAAAAAGTGAGCAGTTTCAGCTTATATCTAGATGAATTTTATTATTATACCTACTTAAAAGCAAAATTTAATCTTAATTACGTGCATCTATTATATGAATAATTGTATAGTAATTCATTAAAAAATAAAGGCATATCATTTAAAGTTTATGCTAAGATACATATAAAATCCATAGTTAGTTGTACTTTATTAATATGAACTCTGTATAGCAGGTCTTTCAAGATTAACAAATTTTTAAATTAATACAATAATTGTGTTGTAATTAAGGAAACGAAGATTTCTTATTTTTATAAACCATCCATATTTTTAAAAATAATGTAGGAAACAGAAATCAAAAAGTTTCCAAAATTGCATAATGTATAGCCTAAAAGCTGAAATCTATATCTCTTATTAACATCCATCTTATTTTGCCTTCAGTGATGTTTTACTACTAGACTATAGTGGGTCTTTCGAAAAAGTGTTGGCAACTTTCCTATTTTTATAAAAAGTTTTCTTTAACTTAAAATCTAGAATATTTGCGAATATCTATTATTATCGTTTTTTCAAAGTTATCATAAATTGCTTGCAACATTTTAATTGCTGTGACAAAAGAGTCATCAAAATTGCACACGTTGGAAATTTTCATTGTTAAATTTTTATGGTACTAACTAACTATGTAATTGGAAAACAATAAAACATTGAATATTTGACATCATAAGTGTTATACAGGATATTCCTATCAAAGAAACTAAAATTAGAGAAATGAAAAGAATTTACAAAATAAAAATAACGTTTTAATTTTAAAGTACAAAGTATTTTAACACAGAAGAAGAGGTTTTACTGACTTACTTCAACTTGTTTAGCGTGGAATAAATTTTAAACAGAAGAGAAAATGGAGTCGACGCGAGAACATTTTCGCGCTATGATTTTCTACGATTTCAAAGCAGGATTAAATCAGGAAGAATGCGTTCAACGGTTGCAATTAGAATTTGGTGATGAATCTCCAGCTCGTGCTACTGTATTCAGATGGTTTAGAGAATTTAGAAGAGGTTGCAATTTTCTTCAGGGTGAAGAACACACAGGAAGGCCGCCGTCGGTAGTAATCCCGGATAATGTGTCTGCCATACGAAAAATGTTAATAGATGTTAATCGCTGTACCTATCAAATGATACAGAAGTAACTTAACATTGGATCCGCAGCCATACACAAAATCATTCATGAAGAATTACATATGAAATAAGTAGTTTGCCGTTGGGTTCCCCATAATCTAACTGAGCATCAAAAAGAGGAGCGTGTCAGAATCAGTAAAAAAACTCTTAATATGCTGAATGATTTTGGCCACCGCATCATTTCTAAAATTGTAACAGGTGATGAAACGTACATACCGTTTTTTGACGTTCCAACACGTCAAGAAAGCAAAGTATGGGTTTTTGAAGATGATCCCACGCCGACAATGGTGAAAAAACAACGCGCACTGAAAAAAGTGATGTATGCCGTTTTCTTCAGAAGTACGGGATTGGTCAAAGCCATCAAGTTGGAAGGACAGAAGACCGTAACAGCAAACTGGTATACCACTCAATGTCTTCCAGAAATTCTACAAGAACTGAATGTTAGGGGACTAATGCTTCACCATGACAATGCATCTTCATATACAGCCGGATTAACAGTTGAGTTTCTTAAACAAAAACAAATTAAAGTGATCGAACATCCGCCGTATTCACCTGATCTAGCTATGTGCGACTTTTGGTTATTCTTTAATCTAAAAAAGAACTTACATGGACGTCGTTTTCATTCAGAAGAAGAGATTGATGTGGCTATAAATGCATTTTTTTCATCTATTCGAAGAAATGAATGGCTTGAGGCATTTAATCTGTAGAAAATTCGTCTACAAAAGTGCATTGTGCTGGAGAAGACTACTTTGAACATACCTAAAATTTTGTAAGTATAACTCTAAAAACCTAGTTGTATCTCAAAAATTTCAGAGTGACCCTCGTATATATATATATTTATATATATATATATATATATATATATATATATATATATATATATATATATATATATATATATATATATATATATATATATATATATATATATATATATATTTATGGTGCTTAAAACCCTCTTTTTGATATTACAATTACATAAAAAATGAAAAATCTTAGTTTAGTATGCGACCGAAGAGTACATGGTCAAAGGGTAAAGTAAAAATATTGCGGGAGAAAAGTATATGTCGTTATACCCCAATTTATTCCAGATATTTTGATCTTTAATTTTCGCAAAAATGTTTGGGCGAAACGCTTTGGTGAAGTAAAATAAGTGATTAGAAGTGAGCACTAAATAAGTGAAGAAGAATTTTCAATATGTTAAAGATATTTATTCAATGTCAAATTCATGTTGCAAAAAAAATTATGATTATTTCTAAGAGAAGTAATAAAGTAAATATTATAGTTTTACACTGCAAGTAAAGAATTTTTAAAAAAAATAACTAGATTCGAAAGCCAAAATTTTTTTTCAATTTAAATATTCCTCGGATGTATAAATATTAGCATTACATCACACTAACATGTTTTTATGAATATGCTTTTATATAACATTCAATTTATGTGTCTACATACATACACATTTATAATTATTTTATGCAAATTAATCATTCTTTCTCTTTAGCTCATTTTCGACATCTGAAATGTTTCTTTTCAAAATTTTATATTAAAAAACCATTTATTTCATTTTATAGATGCTTCAAATGCAATCTGAGAAACAACAATAAACAATTTTTATCAAGAAATAATTATTATATTATCGACTTTGAGTATTCAAAATGTTAGATACATTACTTGATTAATTTTTGATAATTCATATACGCAATTCTGCATATTAATTTAAATATTTCTTTAAATATCATTGATTTAAGTAGTCTTATTTTTAATGTTTTATTTATTAAATTTGTTATTAAAAATAACAACTTGTATTAAAAGATTTACGCATTTTTTATGCACAAATTTTACATTAATACTCTCAACGAAATTATTCAGATATCATACTTTTTACAGTTATCGTTACTTTACATCAATTCAATTTAATATGTAAAGGTTATATGTAGTTTAAGCACTTTATTATAAAATTAATCACAATATATCTATTATAATATATATATATATATATATATATATATATATATATATATATATATATATATATAAAGAAAGATTAGAAGAATCATAAGCAAAATTGAAAGATACAAGAATAGATATAGCACTTATGTTTAGCAATTCAAATAGATAAAAATGTCATTCATCAACAGTAACTATCTTATAAACTGATTTTATGTATATATACATTTATATATATATATATATATATATATATATATATATATATATATATATATATATATATATATTAAACGGGCAGTTTAAGAAACATCAAGGATATTAAAAAGATTTATCGTTGAGTAGAAATAAATTATTTTACTAATAATTAAATTCTTATTTTTGGCACATATAAGCTATTTCTTGAACTACATTTCAGATATGGATGGAAAATCTGTGGTTTTCAACCATGAAAACTGTTCAGTACTCACAACACCAGGTATATAATGAAAGTTGACTCTTCTTCATTTAAAATAATCCACAACATAAATGAGAAACAATTCGTAAATTTAAAATGCTCACAAATTAGCTTGGAAATTGGTATTTCACCTTACAATATCTCAATTATGACGTCTTAAAAGCGTTTTTGTGATCTTTATGAAAAATGTTGCTTACAAATCTTTTCAATATGTATATGAACCATTACGAAATAAAACACATTTACTATTATCTGACATTTAAGTGCCTCTTAATATAAGTCATAAAGCAATTTAACCTTCATTTTGTATCATCTAGAGAAGATTATAAAATTATCCAGAAACGAAATTGTAAAATGTTCTTTTGTTACATTGGGGAATACTCTTTTTCAGTAAAAATTAATTATCAAGTTTAGTCCACAAACACAATGGGTTCCAAAACCAAAGATTACGAAGTTGCATAACTTGGTTTTATGAATCTTTGAATGGAATTTTGTGTTGGTATATGCTTTCTAATTAAATTCCATTGTAACAAAAATTATAGTTAAAAAGTCTGAAATTTACTAATTAGCTTAATGACTGCTGATTCTAATTCTTACAGAAGGAATTTTTCTGATTGACAGAATTGTTTTCTTGTAAAATTGAATTCTGTTCTAGTAACTGAATCACTCTGGGTATTTATCTCCTACCCAAACTGATCTTATCAATTCTTATTTTATTCAGTAAAATATCAGATTGGTTTGCATATCGCTCAACGGTCATTTTTTGCACACGAGGGCTAATTAGACCGGGACCTACGGTTTAACGTGGATTCCGAACCACTACAAACATCCATGCCCTAGGTGGGATTCGAACCCATGAACTGTTGAACCGAAGACGCTAACCATTCGGCTGCCAGCTCGGCGTAAAATATCAAAATAAACATATCTGGTCAATGTGATGTAAATAGTGAGAAAATGCATAAAATAAAAGAAGGAAATTATTTACAATTCATTTACCTAAAACGCGTGACATACTGATAATTTTTAAAAAGCTGACAATATGAATTTTTCTGACTGACAGAATTGTTTTCTTGTAAAATTGATTTCTGTACTTGTAATTGAATTACTCTGGGTATTTATCTCCTACCCAAACTGATCTTATCAATTCTTATTTTATTCAGTAAAATATCAGAGTAAAAATATCTGGTCAATGTGTTGTAAATAGTGAGAAAATGCATAAAATAAAAGAAAGAATTTTTTTTACAATTCATTAACCTAAAACGCGTGACATACTGATAATATTTAAAAAGTTATCTTGTAAAATTGATTTCAGTACTTGTAACTGAATTACTCTGGGTATTTATCTCATACCCAAACTGATTTTATCAATTCTTATTTTATTCAGTAAAATATCAGAATAAAAATATCTGGTCAATGTGTTGTAAATAGTGAGAAAATGCATAAAATAAAGGAAGGAATTTTTTTTACAATTCATTAATCTAAAACGCGTGACATACTGATAATATTTTAAAAACTGACAATATGAATTAAAGAAAACTGATTTAGCTACCTACACTGTATAGTAAAATATATGTTAAAATTTTGAATATTTTAGAATGTTCTGAATTTAAGTGAAATTTGAAAGGAACTGTAGCATTTGGACGATTGCTTTGGCTTAGTGTAGTCAGTGACTTCAATATCAGACATGTGGCATCAACCGCAAAGAAAGTAAATCAGAAAACCCAAGAATAAGTTGAATTTAGAAGCAAAAGTGCCCAAAAGTTCCTGCGGCGTATCGGATACGCTTGAGGGATCAAAACAAACAAAAGATAAATATTCCTTGTTATTCCGAAAGTGATATGGCATAAATAACGGTACGGCACTGGCAGGAATGTCTCCACAAACTGAATAAAAGAATATGTCGAAATATTTAGGTCGAAATTGGGAATACTTTACATTTTTTTTCCTAGAGAAAATATCGGATCGAGAGCTTCTCATTGTTGTCTGAAACTCGATATGAAAATACTTTTGGTTTCGAGGCTACATATTTTTAGGTCTAGAATCACAAACTGAATAGAGCGGAAAAAATATATTTTCTTGTATGTTCATTCAATCAAATTGTAAGTGAAGTACTGCATCTCACAATAAACAAAAGAAATGGAGGGTCTTTTTAAGATATAAAAACAATTCAAAATGAATGATAACTCTATATGCAGTATTATATTCTTTCTGCACAATTTAATAAAATAAAATAAGATTTCTTCATAAATCAGTGTTTTGAAAATCAGATAAAAATATTTTTTAACGTGAAACTTTCTATATTTTTATAAAGAATACTCATAATGGTAAAACAAAAAAACAAAAAATTTATATAGTAATAAAATGTTTTCTGAATTCACATATTTCAAACTTAAATTTCAATAGGATTTATATGTTAAATTTTTAATTTAAGAAGTTATTTTTCAAATAAGATTACACTTAATTTTTCATTTAAAACATATATTTAATCATATAACCCAATTCATATTCAATTAATTTTAATGAAATACCTTTGTTATATAATCACATTATATTGGGTTGTTCGGGAAGTAATTTCATTTTACTCACCTGTATAAGTTTTTTCTAGTAAAAATCAACCATTTTATGAGTGTGTAATCATGCTACCACCATAAACATGGCATAAAGTATTGGATTAAAATTGACAGTATACAATTCAATAACATTTTTGTTAGTTATACGTATTCCAGTTTCATAAAAAACGAAATTACTTGCCAAACAACCCAATAATTTGAGACATGTATTAATTTTTCAGTGTTTTCTCATTGAAGTTGAACTACTTAGTTTAACACATTCATATCCAATTTTAAAAACTAATAATTTTACTATAAATTTTGGTGTATACTAATTTCACTCGCAAAACTATTTAAATGAAGCAGTACTTAATTTTAAAATTCCGTAAAGCTAATAAATAGATTTCGAAAAAAATATATATACAGATTTTTATCAGGTTTTACTCAACCAGATAAATTAGCTAAATCAATAGTTTTTCCTAAATCAATAGTTTTCAATAGTCCTGAATTTTAATTTATTGAACGTTTTACAAAGGATAGATTTTACAGCTTTCTTCTGCAATTGGTGAGGTGCAATATTGAAAATGCATTTAATTAAAAATCTTCGTCAGTCACTTAAGACCATTTTGTCCAAATTCTGAATTATAACCTATTCAATCATAACTGCCAGTCATTGCAATACAAAAATATTAAGTAATTGTCAATATTCGGAAAAGTTATGAGCAACTTAGGTCTTATTTTTTATTAATCTTTAAAATAAACATTCATATAAAAATAGTTTTAAAAATTTGCGTGATTTTTAACGAAGTCTAATTTTATTTATTTAAATAGTATGAGGACAACAGAAAACTAGTATAAGAAATACTGTTGATTTCTCAATTTGTCATTTTTATGAACTATTATGGTATTCGTTAATTTGAAAATAACATTTGAATAAACTACTATTATATATTTTGCACTAAATACTTTACGTCCTTTTTTTAATAAAAAATGCAATTATTTAATAGCTTAAGACATTACCAAGTATATATTATAGATAAAAATATCATAATTAAATGGTATAAAAGTAAACAAAATTATATAAAAAAATTAGTATTATAATACATTTCAAAACTACCAGTGAGTTTATTTCGGGATTTGTGTTAAACATCAAAAAAAAATTTTTTAATTTAAAATCAGTTAATTAAGCATTTAAGTTTACTTTTCCTATTTTACTTGTTTAAGCATTTATAAAACTTTTCATTTAAAAACGTTATTGCAACATCAGTAACGTGGCGAATTTTTACTGCATCTCTAGTCAAAAAATTATGTAATCTAATAATAAATAATTTCTAATGGAATGAATAAAAACAATTTTTCAAAATACGTTTATATTTAAATGATATATAAAAATAAAAATATTATTCATTCAAGTGATACCTCTGAGTTTTCATCTTCAGCAATATCATGAAGAAATATTTTATTGAATTTCCAGTCACAAAGTTAAGTAGTAAAGCTATATAGCCTTATGTGTTGTTGTTGTTGCTCATGATACTTGGAAAAACCAAGCTCGCTATGCCTTTGACAGTGCAAATTAAGTCAATCGAGAGCGTCTTTCATTTGGATCAGAGCACCACGAAGGTGAAAGCACGACTTTGCTCTTTTTAAGGTGCCTCGTCATTTTGAACCAAGGTCAGGTGACGAGTCCACACCTGAGCTGGCACCCTCCTCTCCACATCCACGCAACACCAGCTGAAGGACTTTGGATGTCACAGATTAACGTGGACACGTCCCCAACCCACGGAGTTCCAGCAACCCAGTGAAGGAGAGTGCACCGTGGTCACCCTCCCAACCACTACCCGCGGCAAATGATGCTTCACTTTGCTGAGCTTACGGGAAGCGGCGTGAAGCTACTGAGCCACTGGAGCTCTGCTATAGCCTTATGTAATAATGTTTACGTGAATAAAGAAATACTGGAACTAGTAAAGTATATCAACCCATTAGAGAACTTTGTGATATTTTTCCTTGCTAAGCCATTCTAATGTTTTTGTCTCTTAAAAAACCGTATGTATAACACAAAAATGACGTAAAACACGAGAAAAAAACCAAACCTGGTAACAAAAAAATCCAAAAAGCAACAAAAATTCAAATTGGTAACACAAAAGGAAAAACCGTGAGGCACTATAATCAAAACAAAAGATTTGGCGAGAAATCTCTCTGGGGTGGATATATCACACTTATACCGAAATACTAATTTACCGAATGCTTTATTTTAAAACGCTGTAAGAGAAAGTAACAGATTTCATGCCTGTGATGCTAACCGAATCTTCTATACTTAAACCTCCTTTGTTTTCTCCCTGTATCAGTTATTCACTCTTATTGAATATTAAATTTTAAAACATTTTTGGCATACCAAAGTGTTTTATTCGATTGTTGTATTGAGAGTTGCCCCAAGATCTGGAATGACATATATCAGGACTTTAGTCTTAAGGTAACAAAATATTAAAATGATGTCCCATTATGAAATTTGTCTGAAGCATATTATTAATTAATTTAAACATAATTAACTCTGCTTTGAACACGTAGTGAAGTTATCCAAAGCCCGATACAATTAACTACAATGATCTAATATTCCGCTATGGTATCATTTCCATCCTGAAGGCATTTGGTTTTTCTCATTTTTTTAAAATTGCTCCATATCTGCAGTCGTTAGAAGTAGAAAAAAATGTGCATGCCACACTTCTACAAAAATAGACTTAAATTTTAAATATCTATTTTTATATCCAGATTTTAGCCATTTATTTTAGTTTGGAAAAAACGCGTATATGTTTTTCTTAACCCTCTGCCAATAGGGAAATGCATTGGAGCAAAGTTAAAAGAGTCCCCGATTTAGTACATAATAACATCGTAATTAAAGTTAATTTTCTGCTATCTGATTTGATTTGTTTTTAAACTGATAAGTAAGAAAAAATCTATTTCGTAATATTAAGTTGGGTTTTTAAGAAAGTAAATTGTAAATATAAATATCTCTATTCTTGAAATGTAATAAATATATATCTCCATATATCCCCGTAAGAACTATATATACTTTTTACACGGCCACCAGATATATATAAATAATATATATATATATATATATATATATATATATATATATATATATATATATATATATATCAATTTTTACCTCATTTTCAAAGATATTCATATATTTTAAGCTACTTATGTTAATTCATGCATTAATCGTTCAATTATTTAATAATTGAGTTTATTAATTAATTCATTAATTTTATTGAACTAACTAAAATTCTTGTAATCAGCTTTAAAAAGGCTTTTTCTTGATTAAATACAAGGAATGAACAGATAGTTTTTCATTTTCGTTGAAGCAAAACTATCCATGCTAGACAAAACTTTAGATTCAATGGGTAAGATAGGAAATTAAATTTACTCTGAAAGTTTTGGTTAACGAAATTAGTTAAGAGCTCTTATTGCAAAACATTTCACTCAACGTCAATTCATAATGAAATTAATTATAGAAGTTAAAATAAAGAAAATCCTATAACAATCATTAAATTTTGAAAATAATTAAGCATTTTTTTAGTTAATTTGAATAATTGTCTCGAATTCTTTCAGCGTAAAACAGTATTTGATTATTGAAACTGTATTTTAATAAATTAAATGCAAATATTATGAGAATTCAGTTTCAAAATGTGCTTTATAAAATGTGTTCGGGATATTGAAAAATGTTTTTGTTTTTTAACTTTTTTTATTTAATTTTTTTATTCATAAAAAATTTAGATTTATTGAAAAAAAATTCCCTAATGTGGAAAAAATAAGTTATTAAATAATAAAATACTTACTTTAATAGTTATGAAAATATTATTTTAGCAATATTATTTTAAGCCACGTAGTCGATGATCTAAAACTATTGTGCATTATTTCTCTATCCATATCACAAATTCCCATATAAGGGGTTTTTCATGATAGTGAGTCGTATTTATGGGTCAAGGGGAAAGAACCACGGCATCTGTCCCCAACAGATGTGCATGCGGAAAATGCAATATCCATATTCTGGTATTAAAACTCACCTTTATAAATAAATCATAGTATTGAAAAATAAAAAAGCTGCCAGTTTTATGCTATTTTGTATTTCAATTTCCCAAGATTCTCCAAAACTTCATGAAAATTTTTGCATAATCAGTTTTAAAGATAGACAAAGCAGAAGAGATTTTCTGTTGTTGTTACTTATGACTCTTGATCAAGCCAAGCTCGCTATACCATTAGCTATGAGAATTTCAGTCAGTAGGGTGCGTCTTTTGCTTAATTAGAGCATTACGAAGGTGAAAGTAAGACTTTGCTCTAAACTCCTCCGATGGATGGCACCACTAGAGGAACCACTCCCTCAATTTTGACTCTGATCTAGAGGGAGTGGAAATTTTTTTCAGACCATTACACCCACAGTTATTGCTCATCAGGACTTTCAATTCCACAGATTTCATGAACACGTATATCACAGATATTCCGTGCGTCTTTGGTGGCATTGAGAATCAAACCATGCCTTTTCGGATGGAAGGTTGATGCCCTAACCACTTAGCTACCATGTGGCCAGAGATTTTCTCTATATTATTATTAAAAATTAGATCGTGATGCTTCCACCTTGTAGTGATGGTGTGGCTTGTGTATATCAATGATACGTGGATCCATACCGATGGTAGTATACCTAATGTCAGTGTTTTCCAAGTCAATATATCTAACCAAACATCCAATTATTTCGTTAAAGATATCGACTATTGATTAAGCCACCAAATATCTAACCACCGTGAAAATTAAGAACTGGAAAATTAAGGAGAAGAAAAGAAATATTTTGAGATTTTTAAATTAAGATAAAAGGTTAAGAATGTTATATTGGCAAGTTAAGTTCCATCCAGTGTGTTGCAGTCCGAAAGAAGATGGGACTTGTTAAAAACAGAAGAAAAGTCGATTACTAAATATGCTCATTAATATTTGGAGATTATAAGAAATTGCTATGTTTGAAAAATGTTTTTTATAATTTAAATTAATCTTAGAAAATGTTTTACTATTTTGTTAAATTTTGCTAACTGGAAATAATGTCTATAATTAATAAAGAATTAATATAAATGAGTCACAATTTTTGCATACGTTGTATATACATATGTGTGCCCCTGCATATGTACACAGATGCAAGAGAGAGAGAATCATGCATGATATTTACAATAAGAGTCTGAATCAGTCTTCAGTGTAGAAAATGCAAACCAAGGAATCAAACAACTTGATAGAATTGGGAACCATAAGAATTGTAAATTATTATTTTTCTGCTTATTTCCGATTTCGTAGAATTTTGACATTCCTCAAATGAATTATAATGAATATAGTGGTTATTTTCCATTAAATTGCATATCATTTGCTGAAAATTATGTGTGATATAAACTGATATATTAAGTAATCGATACGTATTGTATTCTTTTCATATTAAAATAAATATTTCAGTAAAATATAAATGTCAAATGTCTTAATCCCATGTAAAAGTATGCAGTGAAACTTTTAGCTATTTTTGATTCGAAAAAATGAGAAATAATATTTCTTTATTAGAAGAGAAATGCGTAAAGTTTATTACAAAATTTACACAAAAATTACAAATTACAGTTAATTTTAAATTACAAAAAAATTACAATTAAAAAATTACAAAGAAATTTAATTTACAAAGTAAATACAAAATATGTTAAATGGTATTTAGTATTATTTATCTGAAAAACTTGTTCATGTGAGGTGATTTTTTTATAAGGATCAATGTAAATAATAAAGTGAAAAAAGGATTATCTAAATAAAAAAATAAAATTTATATCTGTCTAGTTTAAAGCAACCTGATTGGGATAAAAAATAAAAACAATTTAACCTTATAAACTTATATCTTTAATAATAACTGATTGATTTCAATATTAAATGTAAGAACTTTATTATATTATATAATGAATATGTTTGCTTGAATTATCATAAGATATTCATTATTTGTAATATTTATTGTAAATCTTATAATAATTAAAACCTGTATGTATTCATTAATATTTATTTTTTATGTATAATAATACATTAAATATAATATAGAGTATATATGACATACATTTTATTTATTTCTAAAAATTATAACTTCATAAAGTCTACTTTTAAATCAATTGTAATCTTATTATTTGAAACCCTTCAATTGTTATTTGAAAAATAATTTTCATAAAAAGCACATACTTTTAATCCTATTCAATGTATTACCTATATTTCAGAAATAAAAAAGAGATTTTAAACATCAAATATTTAAGTAAATATTTTGAAATTCCTTATATTTGGTTGGATTTTTGTAAATATTTGGACTAAAAATATATAATCTCAATAATGTGATCCCACCACTTTCATGATATTTATTCTAGACTGATACTAAAAGCAATTCACAAATTATAGTTTCGTAGAAGATCGTTTTTTTTTATCTAGATACATACGGTTCAAGTTACATCGTATAATTACATTTCTGCTTCATAATGTTTCGCCTTCTAAAATGTCAACACATTATCTTCGACTCTCTATTTCAGATATCACCTCTTTATTCATCAAAATTCGAAAAAAATCTTTCAGAGAAGAAGAAAAAAAAAAGAAAGAGACCCTTTACCTCTTGATGTTGTATTATGCACTGCAAACAACACTCTTTTCTTGAAAGAAAGCTGTCTTCAGAAGATCGCTTTCTTTTTTTTTATAGTGCCAGAAAATCTTCCCTCATTGTGTCTAATACCCTCATTTTCCCACGTGAAGAATATAAAAGGGTGTGCCTTTTTTTCTCATTGCAATAAGGTCTTTTAGTTAGAAAAGAGAATTTCTTTTTCTGTGCCTTTTCATCCTATTTATTTGTTCTCCAGTTGGTTGCTTTAGTCGATAAAGGAGACTTGCGCACATCTATTCAATTTGATATCCCACAGGGACACCGGAAGCCAAAGTCTTGAAATAGTGCAGAATTTCTTTTATCCTATTTTTCTTTTTCTTTTCAAGTAAAAATACACCATATTTCAGATATCTATTCCAGACGAATTTATGAACTTTCCATAAAATCTCTCCATTGAATATCGAGGTTTTTATGCAAGAAGGCACTTTTTATCCAAAGACAGAATAGCCATTTAAAGGGAAAATATGTTCGCGGCAACTCTAATCTTTCTTTTATCTCTGTCTATTGTTTACCTCCTTGGGAAAAAACCCATCAACAAGTTTAAATTGTTCTTCTTAAGCACTACACTTTGAAAATAATCTTATATATTCTGCATAAATATGTTGTTAAATATTTCAATAAAAAAATACACACACACACACACACACACACATATATATATATATATATATATATATATATATATATATATATATATATATATATATATATATATATATATATATATATATATATATATATATATATGTATATATATATATATATATATATATATATATATATATATATATATATATATGTATATACATATATATTTATGTGTATATGTATGTATATATATATATATATATATATATATATATATATATATATATATATATATATATATATATATATATATATATATATATATATATATATATATATATATATATATATATATAAATACAAATATATGTATATACATATATATATATAAATATATGTATATACATATATGTATGTATATTTTTTTGACATTAAAATTGTGGTAATATAGTAATTGTCGTAATATACTTTGAAATATAATATTTTATTTCGTAGTATCTTTATACATGCTACATTTCCATGTACAAAAAAATCTGTTTAAGAATATGAATTATCATTAATAATTTATTTTTCCAGGTGTATGTATTTTATTTATTTGCTGTTGTCTTAAAAAGAACAAAATGCTTTCAAATGCATAATCGAGTCATGGCAGTATTTACATTTTGAAAATATGTGCATGTGTTATTTATTTTAAATCTAGATAGTTATGCAGTTATATAGTAGATAGTATCTAGTACCAAAGCAGATAAAGTTCTCATAACTTTAAAAAATATATTTTTTAATTATCTACTCTTAAATATTTCCATTAATGCTGTAACTTGCACATCATGCGATATATGAACCATAATATATGTGGTGATTACAACGACTGACGTAAAATTATACTACTATGGATAGCATGCCAAGTCCTGGATGTCCACAATTGCTCATTCTTTCCAAATATAGAAGCGCCTGCTCTCAACGAAACGGTGGTACACAAACTGGGTGCTTTACTATATCAAATGTGCCATCGTTTCCTCCACTTGTAGTACTACAAAAGTGAGAAACCTAGTTGCAGGACATTGGAAAAACAATTCTTAAATTTATTAATGCATCATATTTGGTGTGTTTCATGAGCAAATTAATTCGATTATCTCAATCAATTTAAATTTGATGCATTCACATGCATAATGCCAACATGAAAATACGTGAATTTACTTCTATAAGTTAAATATGATGCATTTAATTTTTCATCACTCTGAATTCTGTGCAATTTCTTATCTGACGTGTGTTGTTCTTTGTCATTCGGTATAAGCGTAAGGAATCGGAAGATCTATTATTCTTCGTTCTCTTGAAGAAAAAAATTCTCGAAGCGGAAGGATGGAACTAATCGAATTCTAGTAAGCAACTTAATGGAATAAAAAAAATGCAGGTATTTTCTCAATTGCCTGCCCCAAGGATGCTTGTGTTAATATCGTTATTAGGCTCATGATATATTTCACTTCTAATCCCTTGTGCCAACTTACGTCTGTGTGCAGTTTCTTTTTCCAACAGTAAATATTGAAGAATTTATTTTGATGTCAGCAGTTTAAAAAAGAAATTAATTGTTTATTTAGAACGTATTGGGTTCTACTTGTTTGTTATTGTAGATTGTCATTTTCTCTGTTAAATTTTTAAGTGTTTCTAGAAAATATAATAGATGATTAAGAAAGAGAGGAAAGAAACAATGCACATATATTTTTCTTTTAAAGGATATTCAGGCATTTATAAATAGATATTCTTTACATAAAATATACATGCAGTCTTCTAGTTTATAGCTATATTTAAAATATTGTGTTCTATGAACAAATTTAGAAATAAAAATATAAAGTCTTATGATCTAAAAATATTTTTCCTTTTTCTGTATTTTATTTGAATAATCTCAGAAAAGTACTAAATTCATTTATTCTGGTTGATTACATATCCTAATCTAACAGAGGTTGCAGTAATGATGACTAATGTTTCCACAAATTAAGTCCAATTTCTTAAAACTGATGTCTGTAAATATTAAGAAGTTTTTTTCTAGTTTTATTTGTGTAATCTGTTGTAATTAGTACTTACTATTTCATATACCTGTAATGTTGCTAAATCTTCGAATGACATTAATATTACACTTATGCTTATATTTTTTCTGATCCTTAACTTGCATGACAAAATCAAACCAATTCCAATCAAACACTTTCTAAAAAGTTTAATAAAATCAAGAAGTTTGAAAAACACCTCGTCCAGCTTAAACTCTATGCAATTTAAAATATACTTAGTTAAAACCTGATCAGATTTACATTTGATGTACCTCTTAAAAAGTTCCTGTTCTTACTGAAAAATTTGGTGGTGGGATTAATCCCCATCTGGTCTAGTGGAACTAGACCAGATCCATGAGATCATAGATAGCCAAAAGGTCCAAAAGCAGATGTGGACTTTTCACAGCCTCTTCACGAAAAAACCCCAAGCAATTCAAGATGTGTTGCGGGCAAATCGGAGCATTGTCGCACTTGGGGCATGATGGGTATTTTCTTTCACCGTCCTCAAAGATCATATACTTCAAGTGGCCAGTAGAAAGTCGAGACAGTGTCGTCTGATGTACTCTGAAGCCCTTAAATGTTGTGGCGGCTCCAGGATGTCTTTGGAAGTACCAAGGGTGAGCAGGAAGATCAGCCCAGGTTTTAGAAGTAAGTTGTTTAGTAATGGAAGACATCTCTTCTGGACTGAAAAATGAGAAATCTCAAGTGTTTGTTGCCCTCGAAAAAGATAGCTCCCTCAGGGCTCCTCTCAGAATAATAGTGTTCCAGAAGTATTATCCACACAAATCCCTATTCAGTTTAGTTTTCTCTGAGAAAACCTCTCTTAAAGTCAACACAAATTTAGTTGAGGAGCAACAAGAGCAGCTACTTCCGGCAGAGTATCATCAGCCACCTCATTGCCAGAAATAACGACGTGAAATGGATATGGACTTCAAAAATATTAGAGAATCTGTTTTAACACGTAAACTGTTTTTAGACTGTTACTGAAAAGAGTTCAAATGGACATTCCAGCCCGGTCACCTATCTCCCTCCCATTATTAACGTGTTGAATTAAGGATTTACTGTCAATGATTAGCCTGTATTTTGCAAAGTCAGTCTCAAAAATACTTTCATTAAAAAATAAGGCCATTTTCAATTGCGATGATCTCTAACTACTGTTTTAGTAGCTGGAATTTCTGTTTTGGAAACAATATTTAGAAGTAGGATATCTGTTGTTGTTACTAATGACACTTGGACAAGCCAAGCTTGCTATGCCTTGGCTATGCAGAATTTAAGTCAATTGGGAGCGTCTTTCGTTTAATCTGAGCACCATGAAGGTGAAAGTACGACTTTTGCTCTTCAAATACTCCGATAGATGACAGCACCAGAGGATCTACTCCCTCAATTTTGAATTTTGGCATTGATCTGAAGGAGGAGTAAATTTCTCCAGACTATTGCACACATGGTAACTGCTCAACGACCGATCACAGGACTTTCGATTGCACAGATTTAACGAGCACGTATATCGCATGTACTTGGTGGGTCTTTAGCGGCATTGGGAATCGAACCCCACCCTTCCGGATGGAAGGCCGATACCCGAACCACTTGGCTACCACGGCCCAGAGAAGGATATATGTTAAAGACATAACTACCAGACTGGCCTTGATCACTTTTGCATTGTTAAGCTATCACAGTATTTAAATTTTTAGTTAAAAGTTTAAAAATACGCTCCAGTTTTTACTAAGAAAACATTAGTTTCTTAAATGAATATCGCATGCAAATATTTTTCTAAACTTTTAGTAAATGTCATTTCCGTCAGAATGCCTTCTTATTATCAAATATCCAAATAACTCAGCAATTTCACACTATCCGTTGATTTGTGAATGTTTCATAATGAGTACAATGGTAATTAAATATTTTTTATTAATTATTTTAATAGGTTGGTTTTTTTAATAGATAGTTTAATAATTAGTAAATTAGTTAATCGGGTAATTTGATGAAAAAGGTGAAAGAGCTGTAATAACTGAGCAATTTTGGACAAGAAATTCAGCAAAAGTATTCAAATTTAATATTCATTAGTTTATGCATTTAATGTATGAGAGATCTCAAGAAGTAAAATTATATTTATATTTACTTAAAATAAATCATAGAAATGATTTTTCTTTACTTTTCAATCAAATATTTATGTGTTTAAAACTAATGAAAAAATACTATTGAAAATCAAGACTGAAATTATCAGAAATACTATTTCATTCTAAATTTCTATAATCACAAGATTAAGCTTTAAAAATGCAACTTTTAACTATTATTTTTTGATAATTTAAAAGCTGTTTGGGAGAATAAAATGTTTGGCGAATTGATTTAGATGGAATGTTTGGTATATGTAGTGGCATTGTCGTAAAAAAGAAAATGTAGATAAATGCATTTAATATTGATTGAAAATGATTTTTCTTTACTTTTCAGTCGAATATTTATGTGTTTAATACTAATGAAAAAAAAATATTGAAAATCAAGATTGAAATTATCAGAAATACTATTTCATTATAAATTTCTATATAATCACAATATTAAACTTTGACAATGCAATTTTTAACTATCACTTTTTAATAATTTAAAAGCTGTTTGCGAGAGTAAAATGTTCGGCGAATTGATTTAGATGGAATGTTTGGTATATGTAGTGGCATTGTCGTGAAAAAGAAAATATAGATAAATGCATTTATCTAAATATCAATTTGTTTTGTTATTATCTAAATATAAGACACAAAATCATTTAACTACCGCAAAAATCCTAATTTTAGGTTTTTCCTACACAAGAAATATCCAATCCTCATTATGTATTTAAATCGAATAAATTATAAAAATTACATTTGAATCAAAGCGAAACCAACAGCCTGAAGTAAATATTAAAACTATACTAAAAATAAGCGGAAAGTAAATATTGGATTAGATGATAAAAATATATCCTTATCAAAGAAACTTATTTTTCTACAGCTCTTATAAAAAATAAATATTTATTGTGATTATCTTCAATCAACGCAACACTGCAACGCCACACAGGTGAACATCCCGTCGAAAAGAGAATCACACGCGAAAATAATTAAATTTGTGAGCACTAACTATATCATTCCTTGATGAATGACTAGTAGTTTTGAAAACTTGAAGAGCAATGACAAAAAATCAATTTTTAAAACGAACGCTGTAATTATTTCATAATTACTTACGTTCCTACAACAACTAGCCATAATGTATGTATGTACATATTTGTAGATATGTGTATATATATATATATATATATATATATATATATATATATATATATATATGTATATATATATATATATATATATATATATATATATATATATATATATATATATATATATATATATATATATATATATATATATATATATATATATATATATATATATATATATATATATATATATATATATATATATATATATATATATATATATATATATATATATATATATATATATATATATATATATATATATATATATATATATATATATATATATATATATAGATATATATATATATATATATATATATATATATATATATATATATATATATATATATATATATATATATATATATATATATATATATATATATATATATGTATATATATATATATATATATATATATATATATATATATATATATATATATATATATATATATATATATATATATATATATATATATATATATATATATATATATATATATATATATATATATATATATATATATATATATATATATATATATATAGATATATAGATATATATATATATATGTATATATATATATATATATATATATATATATATATATATATATATATATATATATATATATATATATATATATATATATATATATATATATATATATATATATATATATATATATATATATATATATATATATATATATATATATATATATATATATATATATATATATATATATATATATATTCCAGTAATACTAATTATAAATAAGATGGTACGATTATTTATTTAATGGGATATGAGGATATGACTTTATTCCCTTATTCTAAATATAGTTTAACAGATTTGCGTGTAAAAAACAAGTAACAAAAACTTATCATGATATATATATTTTTTTATTTTATCCGCATATTTATTAGTTTCAGATTTATTTCATTAAAAATTATTATTTTTATTATCTGTTTGAAATTAATTTTACCGAGGTTATTTTTTTTCCAAATCATTTCATTGAAAATAATTCTGCCACTTGCCAACTATAATTTATGTGGCTCCTTCTTTTTATCTTTTAATTTAACTGAAAAATCAGTAATAGCTGTTACTGGTGATTTATTCTCTTACTTTTTAAGACTTATTAGTGAAATATTGAAGATAATCTGAAAATTAAGACATTTTACTTTTGTTCTCTTTGAAACATGAATATCAAAAATTTTATTTTATTTAAATAAAAGCAATATATTTTTGTAACTAGTATAAATTATATCATTATAAAAACAAACAATATATAAATTAAATAAAAATAATTTTAAATAGCTTTTTTTAACAATTCATAACTATTTTAACAAATGACCTCACATTTTTATAAACATTTCTTTCTTATCTTACTTTACATAAGTTCTTGAATTTTGTGTAAATGTTGAAAATTATTTATTGTATACATAATATTTAAATTATTGAATTCATATTAGCAAAATTTATTATAAAACTTTGTTAACTTCAATGATAATTTTAAAAAATCAATTATATCATTGTCATTAATGAGGTTTTTTCTAAATAAAAGCAATAGGAAACTACAATTTTTAAAATTAGATTCATTGAAGCAATATAACATTCTATTTTTATCTTTAAAAATATGAAAGAGAAAAATACATTTTTCCAAAATTTTTATTTGCTAAAAGAAGAGTGTGGTTTATCAATTTAATGCCATTTATAAAAGATTATCAAAAAATTTTTAAGTAAACACAAACTTAAATAAATTATATTCAATGAAAGAAATTCAACTCGGAAAATATCTTTCATTATTTACGCCTTAAAACAATTTGCTCTCAAAGTAAACAATACAATCTTAATTCTAAAGAACATTTATAAAGCTTAAGAGAAGATTTATTAAGCTAGACTTTTAAGATTTTCTAACTTCTATAATTCAAAATGCATCCATCACACTTTAGATTTAAAGACTCTAAATCAATAAAATATAATAATCCTTTATTTTTATTATGTAAAAAAGGAGTCAAATAAATAAAGGATTCATAAAATGTAACACCAACTCCCCACTTTGTGAAATTGATATCAAGTTCTAATGTGGAACACAGTCTAATTTTCTTGTTTGATAAAAATCAATATATATATGTTCGTTCCGGTTTTGTTCTTTTCTTCCTAAATATGTCTCTGTTTTGCTCTTATCGTTTCACAGTCCGAGCCGAAGTTCTCTCTCAAAAGCCATGTCATTATCTCCGTATTCCAGATGCTTGCCCCACTAATCGTAACTCGAGTTAATTAGCTATTTTAAATGACTTGGAATTTGCTACTTTCAACCAGAAAATTAATCTGCCGCTACATGCCTTAATGATTTGCTGTGCTCCAAGGGGCACATATGATTCAGTAATTGAATCCTGAATCTTCATCGTTCAGAAGAGAATGGACATCTTGGCACGCTTTTGCAAATCAAGGTAATCAGAATGTGTGCTGTAATTTTGCCTTCTAATGAGGCTTATTCTGTTTTGGAATTCGCTTTAATTTTTCTGTCACTTATAATTGCCTGAATTCCTGTCAAAGTAGCTTGAAATGATGTTGATACGTTTTTTCCTGGTACCTTTGAGTTACTTTTTTTTTATTTTTTTTTCTAGTTTATTTGACATTTTTTTTTTCTCAACTTCTCCTTATTAGTAAAGAAGATTTTGACAGAATGAAACATATCTTTTCAGTTTTTTTCCAGTTTTTTTAAAGTCAAGTGTATTTCAGAATGAATTTTTACTTATGGATATTTTTCGTCATATAATTATTTAAAAAGCAATATAACTCAAAACATAGCTTTTGTTTTTAGTTTGAAATTGCTATTATAATTTTTTTCTGGACTGCAAAAAATCAGTTTCCTTAAAATTGTTTTCTCATTAGTTGTAAAATGAAATTATTTTTAAGATATTAAATCTTATTCTGTGAAAATTGCTTGGTTGTTGTTGTCGTGTGCCAGCTAGGCTACTATTATGGGGTGCGCTGCTCCATTTTTCCAACTGAACGATATTTTAGGTGTGGAATCCGACTTCCTCAGTACACACATGATATAGGTACCCATTTATAGGGTAGGTAACCATCTACAACACATTCATACAAGGAAAGGACAAAGACAGGATAGATAGCGAAAGTACATCCATGCCCGAACCGGGATTCGAGCCCAGGACCTCTCTATCCGCAGTCAGGCACTCTGACCACTAGACAAGTTAGTCGGTAAATTACTTGGTACTTAAGGCATTATAAATAGTCAACAAATATTGTGCAAATAATTATAAGCAACACAATATTTTTATCTTTTAGAAAGTAGGCAAATAACACTTTTGTTATGAAAAAACTATAACAAAATTTGCAATAACTAATAACTTTTTTCAAGATAACATAATGTTTAAAAATCAAATTTATATTTTATAATCATTTTAAAAAAAATACTTATTTTACGAAACGTAAGCCTCTCGTCTTGTCTAGTGGTCAGTGTGCCTGACTGTGGATAAGGAGGTCCTGGGTCCAGCTTGGCTGGTACACGACAACAACAATATTAAAACTTGAATTATATGGTTAGACTTTTATTAAAATTCTCTTATAATATATTTTTTAAATCATTTTCATATTTCTTTCATCAATCAAAATATCGGCACATAAAATAAATAAATAATGTTCCAATGCGATAAATTTTCAAAAATATATTCTTTCCTATATAGGATGTTTCAAAAAAATTTCCACATCTAATTCTAAAATTTCTCTTCTAAATTTCCATTTCCTTTCTAACAGTAAAAAAAGTCTAAAATGGGTTCTTATTTTATTCCACCCGTTTCCAGTGCGTTTTTAATTTTATTTATTGCTTAAATTCAGTCACCTGGTTTATGCTAAATTTATAATGTGATTATTCCCCCATCCTAATTGTCCTCCAGAATACTTTGCTCACTCATTTAATATATCGCTTTATTTATTTTAATTATAAATCATAAGTGAAAGCTTTAAATAAATTTAATTGTATAAATATTCACTTAATAAAACACTGTGTTAAATGTATACATATTTTGAGTAGCTAGTTCTTGTGACAAATTTAGTTGGAAAAAAAACTAGAAAATAGTAAACAGGAACTTATAATAGTGGGAATGGTAGATAAGATCTTTTCTAGGTTTTATATGAAAAAAAATCTAATAATTTGTTTTATATTTCCAAACGTTATAATGTTTTCCACAACGAATACGGTTATTGTTAGAGCATTTGAAATCCTTGACTTATTTTGTTTAGAAGATGCCACAATTGTGAATATTTATACAATTATAAATTTGTTTGAAGCTTTTACGTATGATATGGAATTAAAATAAACTTCACAAATAAAGCGATTTATTAAATAGGTTTAATGGGTTAATTAAATGTTAGACCCGTAGACTATTCAATTTTGATGCTATTATCTCCACTGGTTCTGTAGATTTATTCACAATATAATATCATCACTAATAAAAATATTTGTTTCCCTTCTGCAAATGCAAAACTTTTGAAGACAGTATCCAGCATAGAATGCCTAGAAACAATGTTTTTGTGAAGCTTAAAATTTCCCGCAAAAGCTTTCAAAATTATGATCAAATGAATGAAAATATGCACATTTCAATAAAATAATGAAATCTTATTTTACATGCTGCAAACAATAATTATTTATTATTAAATAACAATTCATTACTTAAAGTTTAAGTGATTTTTACAAAAAATTGAATAATATGTCTGCAAAAAATTTTTCGAGTTCTAATATAATAAGTCTAATAACAAATTTAAATAATATTTATTTTTAATTACCCATAAAATTAAATTTAATGAAAACTTATCTGTTTTGCAGCAAAAAATGATTTTTATTTATTAATTATAGTTGATAACATAAAATTTTTAGGTAAATTTTACATGAAATTTGGAAATCCCTACCAAAACTTTTACGAGAATTAATGTCAGAAAATAAATTCATTTATTTTTAGTTACGCATAAAATTAAATTTAAAAGAAAAAATAGAGATTTAGATTTAATATGTGAACAAAAAAAATTAACTATCGTTTATTTAATAGTTTAAATCTCTTGAGTATTTTCTTTAGACTTGACTAATCCAAAACTGAAATCATAAATGTAATGGTTTGTAACATTTCTTCACTTCACTTCAAAATTCTATTCTGAACAATTCTTAGAAATGGAATTTTTAAGTAAAATTCGAAGTGTGCCAGAAAATGATCGTCGTAGTCTTTTATTTCCGAGCAAAACTGTATAAATTGAAATGCTGGATCATATCTCGATGTACTAGTAAAAAGAAGAGGAAAAAAATGTGAAGGAAATCACTTCGATCAATTTTTCTTTATTGTCTTTCCACCTCGTCCTAGAGCTTCCAGAGCGGAACAGGCAGGAGCTGTCATAATCGTCCGGCAGCATGTTTTCCAACGCATAACAGCCATTACTGCAGGAAAGAAAACTCAAAGCAGCATCGTAAAGAGAATGTGATTACGTGTCACTAGTTACGGCATGGCAGTAAATGAGCATTATACTAGTTGGGCAAATGACATTTTTCTTCCTAGCTTTTGCAGGTGGTCTTTTTTTTTTCTCCGGCCTTCATTTTAGATGAACATCAGCAAGTCATTATTAAGATTGTATCTTTTAAAGAACTTCCCTTATCAGATTCAAATTACTCTCTTTATAGGTGTTATTAATGCTAATTTCAAAGTAGGAAATGCACTAACTGCATATTATTACTTTAAATTTGTTTTATGACGCATAATTCCAGTTTCTCCTCTTAGTTGTTTGTTTTCTTAATAGTAGAATTCTTTTGCTGTATCGTTACTTACAAATAACAATGAAATACTGTTTTTTTTTTCCCTTTCCGTAATGTTTAAACATTAGTGCACTTAATGTTTAACTATTACAGATTGAACAAGATTAGAAATAATTATCAAAATAGTAAATTGCCAAGAAAACGATTATCATTTAAATATTGAGAACATTTCAGGGCATCAAGATTTGTTCTTACATTTCACACGGCATTTTTAGTACAATTTTTTACATTATTATAATTTTGATTAATAAATCTCATACAAAAAAACTTTTTAAAAGGAAATAAATATAAATACACCATAATTATATTGTTTTCATTGATCAGTTGCTTATTGCGTTCAAGCAAGTTTAACAAGAGCTAGGAATTAAAATGGATTCAGAATCACACTTCAAGCATTCTTACATAAGATAGAAATCCAGCTCACGAATATGTGTGTATATATATATATATATATATATATATATATATATATATATATATATATATATATATATATATATATATATATATATATATATATATATATATATATATATATATATATATATATATATATATATGTGTGTGTGTGTGTGTGTGTATATATATATGTATGTATATATATATATATGTATATATATATATATATATATATATATATATATATATATATATATATATATATATATATATATATATATATATATATATATATATATATATATATATATATATATATATATATATATATATATATATATATATATATATATATATATATATATAATGCTATAGAAATTTGATACTCTTTTTAGGAACTCATAGGAAACGATAAAGCAGTTTTTAAAATCGAAAGTTCGTATAATAGAAAAATAAGTGTGTATGTGTAATAAATCTTAAAACTAATTTTCTTTTATCAAACTGCTCTCTCTTTCAAAATACAGTAATGATAGGAAAAAACATTTACAACGCATTTTATTAGGAACTAAAGCAAATTCATTCAAAACGATTCTTCATTTTTTTAATTCGTGAAAAATCAGGCAAAATAATCTGTTATTTATTTTTCCGATTCAAAACTACATTTTTAGAAGAAAAATTTTTCTATTTTTTCCATTCATCCTATTCTTAATTATTTAATATCATCATTACATTTAAGTTCACATATAAAAATTCGTGATGCGAAATTTTGGTTAGCAGTGGGTTTCTTTGTCGAGAGGTCTATGTGTCATTAGATAAGCCTTTTTACCGATCAAAAAATTACAGTAGTTTCTTTAATAAAGCCTTCATATGAAATTGACGTTTTATACAAGTCTATCATGTCGATTTCTTTAGGTGATTCCAAGATATGATTTCTTCTTGCAAAAGTACATTACGATATGTTTACCTTTCAAGAATCTGATTTTACTCATATGCATAAGTTATAAGACTAGGAGATGGACTTGTTAAAAATAATTTCGCGCAAAATTCAGGAGATCAACATTTATAATGCGGCTAGTTATCTATCATTCAAATATTTATGATCTTCGAATAAAATCAAGTTTTTAAACCATAAAATGAAACATATCATAAGTTGAAACCAATCGCAAACGGAAGATGTATGAAAGTGAGTTCGCATAAAAGAGAGATTTTCAAATATTTAGTTTCTTAAACGGGAATTAATATTATGACTTTATGGGATCATATTAAAGACCAGCCGTTAGTTCGTAAAATTGTGAGTATAATTAAAATAAATGTTTGTTGTTGTCGTGTGCCAGCTAGGCTTTCAATATGCGGTGCGCTGCCCCACTTTTCTAACTGAACCGTATTTGGTGTGGAGTCCGACTTCTTCAGTACACACATGTCACAGGGACCCGTTTATAGGGTAGGCAACCATTCACACCTCATTCATACAAGGAAAGGATAAAGACAGGATAGATAGAGAGAGAAAGTACATCCATGCCCGAACCGGGATTCGAACCCAGGACCTCCTTATCCGCAGTCAGGCACACTGACCACTAGACAAGTTGGGGCAAATGTTTGTAAAACAAGCATTTATAAAATTGTATCAAGAAAATAATTTTAATTTAACATTAGATTATGATAAAAAAACAGATTATTTGCTGATAATAAAAAAATTGCTATTACGATGTTTTATTTTAGAATAAAAACAAAAGCATCTATTTTCTAAGGTAAGAGTAATATTCTTAAAAGGAAATTCTAAATACCTTACAAAATTACCGAGTCATTGAAAAGGTTCAACGCTTGGAATTTCTTGAGTCATTCTCAAATTGCTTACATTTTAGTACAATTCCATCTCCAGAAATGTGTACGCTTTGTTGTTTGTGCGTTTGTAATTGGAAATGTATGAGATGAAGCGCAGGAAGTATGCAAGACACCCACCTGTTGAAGTACAAGGACAAACGTTATGTCTTTATCAATCCATGATTCGACACAATGGACAGGTTGGTGCAAGGAAGTTTCGCTTCAAACAATTGAAATTTTCTCAGTCAGAGAGCTTCTCTCAAAGATGTTTGGTGAAATAATAATTATCCGCAGAAATTTCAATATCAATCAACGCTTGCTATTGTCGTGAAAACTATCCCAGAATTCCCTCTCTAATGACAGTCGCATCTGATTCTGAAAGTGATTGCAGTAAGAACGCCATCTGTGAATAGGATGCTAAATTGACTTTCATTCAAATATAAATGCGCGACTATTATACCTTGTTTAAGCTCTTTTGTTGGGCGAAAATGAAAAGCTTGCAAATAATGAGTTCTTGTATTGATGTCTATTCCACGAAATTTCATACATATTAGGAAATCAAGACACCCTTACCAAAGTTTTCTACTATTCTCTGAATAATTTCCATAGCTACAATTAATAATCCTTGCTTCAACTGCATTTTCAAGTAACATTATCAATACATCGATAATTGATTGCAATTACTTATTTCTAAATAATTCAAAGAATTTGTTTCAACAGTTAAATATTCCGCAGTACATTTTATTTGTAAGCAATATAAGATCTAAAGCGTATTTTAAAAAAAGAAAGATTTCATTCTTA
Organism: Latrodectus hesperus; assembly: GCA_037975125.1. Classification (NCBI taxonomy): domain Eukaryota; kingdom Metazoa; phylum Arthropoda; class Arachnida; order Araneae; family Theridiidae; genus Latrodectus; species Latrodectus hesperus. Next base: position 117,328,075 of record CM075851.1, read on the forward strand.
AGAATCTGAAAGATAGATTTAGCCCATTAAGGACTTAATGTGTAAAAATAACATTATTCCATGTTTTAATAAATTTTCCTAATTCAAAAGAAAAGTTTTTCTAGAAATATTTGGAATTTTATGATATAACTCTCTTATTTTGGAGTTGAGAAGTATTCAATTTGAGACTGAAGAATTATTTTAAAGCAATTATAAACATTTTCTTCAAATTTATGCCAAAAAAATGCATCTATTGATATGTGTTTCTTTACATTCAACACATTAAATTTAAATTTAATTAAATTTAAATTAAATAATAAAAAATATTTTTAATACTTTAAAAATAATCTATAATACGATGATAAATTCCTTATATTATTTTCAGAGCATTATTTTCAGCGAAAAGCGTTACGTAATTAGTAACTTTTATAAATGATATCTTCGTCGAACTCATCTTAATATTTACCAAAGTTATAAATTTTATACAACAATAACGTGAAATACATATTTTGTAATTATTGAAAATGACCACCTCAAATATTTTAAATTGCTCAAGTACGATCAATTAATTATTCATTGAATCATTCATAAAAATCATAAATTCTTACCTTAGTGAAATATAGTATTATCAAACACAAAAAAAACAAGTGCAAAAAATAAACTTTAATACTTATGTATATATATACATATGTATATATATATGTATATATATATATGTATATATATACATATATATATATGTATATATATATATATATATATATATATATGTATGCATAATACATATACACATATATATATTTGTATATATATGTACATATATATATATATACATATATATATGTATATATATACATATATATATATATATATATATATGTGTGTGTGTGTGTGTGTGTGTGTGTGTGTGTGTGTGTGTGTGTGTGTGTGTGTGTGTGTGTGTGTGTGTGTGTGTGTGTGTGTGTGTGTGGTGTATATATACTTTTTTAAAGTTGATAAGCGCTTTCTTGTTATAATTTTTAATAGAAATCTTTTATCTTTAACAATTATCCTCTTCTTATTATTGACCTTGAATCACTTTTTATCGGGAATGTTCTATTGTTGATCTTGGAACTACTTTTCAATATCAGATATTTGTATCTCATATGAATGGTATAGTTTTTAAAATTAGCAAAAGAATGGAGCATTTAACACGAGTTTCATAAAATGTTTGATATTCTGATTTTAATTTGATTTAATTAATCCTCACATCAGATCCATATCAATATGTTTCCATAACACAGGTTCTTTAATTTGAAAATAATTCTATAGATTTTAAAACATTTCTCAGATGTTAAAACATAAGAATGTCATGATGATTATAGTTTAATATAGAGAGTAATATTATTTTAGTTACAGATGCCAAAATCATCCTTTATCACAATATTCTTTTCTTAGGAAAATTTTTAAGTAATCAAATTGATGGATTACAAATTTTAATTGAAATTAATTTTTTTTACTCCAATTTTAATTTAAAGAATTTCAAATTATTTACTGTGCATAAAATAAATTTATGTTAAAAAAAGTTTATCGTGGCTCTCGTATGATGTAAAATATAAAATTAATATTAAATTATTTTTTAATAATGAAAAAGTTTATAATTCTTGAATTTTTATACTAAGTGTTTGTGTAGAATGCTTCTCATGGTATACTTTGTATAATTTTTGTTATTCTTAAGTCTCCAAACCTTTTCTGAAGGAAAACCTTGCAAATAAAATTAATCTATTTTATTATAATTTCAAGTTAAATATTTTTAGTTAAGGAGCAAATTTCTGTGTATCTTTCAAATGTGTATTTTTGTCTTTAATTTAACTATTTTTTAACGTATCTATTACTATTAATGTAACTATTTTCTAAATGCAATTATCTTTAGTTTAACTATTTTTAAATGTAACTATATAGTATGTTGTATGTATGAAATATTGTGTGTTTTAAATGTAACATTGCGATTTTTAAACAATTTGTACTCAAAATTTGAGAACTAAGAAAACTTGATAAAAGTACTACTTAAGCATTTAAATTGGTACTCTGATTGGATGAAGTTTCATCAATTTGCATTTAAGCTGGACTAATTGTGTTGGCATGAACCTAATCATAAATATCTAAAATGCTTAAAGTTTTTTAAAAATGGCATACTCTTAAACACAAAAAATTTATTGCATGCCTTTATGTAACTTCTTAAAACTTAATATTCATTATCTTCGGTTAAACATTGCAAAAGTATTGTCCCCGTTAATAAATTTTCTAAGCCATAGTCAAACTGTCCTTTTCAAAACGTTTTTGTAATATAATTACACGAAATGAAGCACAGTTTCTTGAGGTAACACATTTTAATCGTTTTAACTATAATGTTTGTCTTAATTATATACTTTCTTATTTTTGGAATTGAAAATGATTCGCCCTGTTCTTGAATATAGCTGCGAAGCGCTGTCTACAGCTAGCGAAACTACTAGACAGAAACTTAACGTCGTCCAAAATAATGCCCTTTGAATTGTCTGCGGTGCTGCTGTTTCCATTCCCATCACTGCTCTTGAGAGCCAAACGCAAATTGAGCCCCTTGAAGCTCGTCGTGACAAAGTCCTTCTGAGATTCTTTGAGAGATCTCGCCGTGTCGGTGATGGTTTTTGGGAGACTTACAAAACTGCTAAATTCCGCTTAGTGACACAGCTCACCCCTCTGGAAAAATCACTATTGCTTCAGAGAAAGTACAAGGTTGACTCCGGTGAGCGACTCCATTTTCCCCGGCCAACGCTTGTGAAGGATAGACCCAACATCCCTGTTTGATTGAACCTCCCTGGCATAAAGGATCGCAACGAGGATGTCTTACCACAGATCTTAAAAGCCGCCACACTGGATATGCTTGTATCTATATATCCAATGGCAGAATGGTACCATGTCCACACAGACGGCTCGGCAATGGGCGAGAATTGTGGTGCTGGCTTTTATTCACCTCTTGCTGACGGTTCTTTTCCGGTCGGCAAATATATGACACACTTTGACGGGGAGGTTGCTGCTATTTGTGAGGCTGCCAGACGATTAATGCAACTGCCGGGTCTTAAAAAGGTGGTTTTCCTTTCTGACTTAACAGCAGCTCTACAGGCCATAACTTCATTGCTCCCACATGATGCCCTTGTTATGGCCTGCCGAGAAATCCTTCGCAATTACAAAAAAGAATTAAAATCTGTTTGTAATGGGTGCCAGGGCATTGGGATATTGATGGTAATGAGCGTGCATTTAGGCTTGCCAAATCTGGATGTGACTTGACCCAAGAAGACAGGCCTATAAGCTATTCTGCTGCACGTAGTGCTATTAATCAACGTATTAAAAATCAATTAGGGCAGCCTGGGAGGCAGTTGCTGTTGGCAAAAGATGGAAGAGTGTTGTCAGATCCAATACCATCCCCAACAGCCTGCCGCGTGGAGTGGCGGTTGCCACCTTCAGGATGGCAACGGGTCACGACTACCTCCAGAAGCATCTCCACAGGATCGGCCTTGCCGATACTCCCTCTGACCCCTGTGTTCTACAGGCGAGGGTACAGCCGAACACCTGGCTTGCTGTGATGCTCTGGAACAGGTCGACGATGACTTGTATGGGCGGCCTGGACTCTACTGGGAAGCACGGTGCCAAAGGGCCCATCGGCCACGGGCGGGCGTTAGATGAAGAAGAAGGAATTGAAAATTTAAATTCACAGAGTTGTGTAAGTCTATTTCTAAAATTTCCTAATTATTCATTTATTCATTTGAATAAAAATACAGGGTTAGCAAGAAATAAGTTTCCCACTTCAGAGGGCTGTAGAATATGTTCTATTTGTCCAAATGAGATAAAATTTGAACTACAGATAATTCAAATCATGCGTTTAACATTTATTTAAAAAAATAATAATGCAAAATTTCACCGATAGATGGCGCTGTAATACTAATGGTATTTATTTGCATATACTGAAAATATGAAAAGCAGATACGAAGAGGTCCAATGTCTCCATGTGCGTTACGCAAGATGATGCAAAAATTTGAAAGAACTGGACAACTCTCAATTCTTTCTGGTAGAGGACGAAAGCCAATCCAGTCTTCTAGCGTCGAAAATGTGGCTACCGCGGTCGTTGAAGCCAGCAGTCAGACGCCGGATGGTAGTGTGAGGTGTGCCAGTTGTTTCCCACGTGTTGGATATGCCATATTCCACATTTACGAAAAATCTTACGGCGGATTTTGCATTTTTATCCCTACAAAATCAAGCCTCTGCACTTGCTGCAGGACGGGGACTCAGAGGTTTGTAAAACTTTTGCACTTCAGCTCCTTGCTCGAATGGTGGTTGACATCACTTGGCCATGGAATATTCTGTGGACTGATGAAGCCAACTTTCAACTTAATGGGCAAGTCAACACCCACAATTGTCGAATTTGGGCAGCGGAAAACCCTCACGCTATCCAGGAAAAACCCTTGCATCCTGAAAAAGTGTCAGTATGGTGTGGGTTTACGGCTATTTTTGTGATTCGACCGCATTTTTTTGAAGAGATAACTGCAAATGGAATCAAAACCTGTTCGATCACAGGACAACGGTACCAAGATATGCTGAGCGATTTTGTAATCCCACAACTTTAGCAGCGTGGATGCCTTCAGGACATCATTTTCATGCAGAATGGCTCACCTCCTCATATTAATCGTCGTGTAAAGCAACTGCTAAAACAGCATTTTACTGAGGCACGTTTTATCAGCCGTCATTTCCCTACGGCATGGCCTCCTCGTTCGCTGGAAGCCCCTGGGACTTTTGGTTGTAGGGTTTTTTGAAGGACAATGTCTACCGTAAGAGGCCAGCATCTGTACCAGATCTGAAGGACAGCATTTGGTGCCATATCCTTGATATTCCGACAGACTCACTCTGGTCTGCTGACGAAAATATGGTTTTGTGATTAGAGCACATTGTTGAAAATGAAGGGGGGCATATTCAACAGTTGTAATACTACTTTTTTATTATTATTATTTAACATTTATAAAGCATGGCAAATGTTTTTATATGTATTACAGCGCCATCTATCGGAGAAATTTTGTACTATTTTTTTAAATATATGTTAAGCGCATCATTTGAATTATCTGTAGTTCAAATTTTATCTCATTTGGGCAAATAGAACGTATTTTACAGCCCTCTGAAGTGGGAAACTTATTTCTTGCTAACCCTGTATCTATAACTAATGTTTATATGGGAATTTTATAAGTACAGGAATTAAAAGAATATTACGGTTATTTATTTCATAGTAATGTTCTTTTAATTAATTTCAACGGAAACATTAAAACTAAGAATATTTCTTTTTCTATTAATAAAAAATAAATAATATTCAAATTTCTATCGGAAAAAAACTGCTTATGCAGCCGCACACATACATGCAACTTATAATTTATTTAAAGAGAACTAGACTTCTTTTAATCCCTGAAACATTTAAAAGCAAAGATGTTAAGCCGTAAATATAAAGCTTTATTAAAAGGCTAATTTATTTTTCCCAAGCAAAGTAGGAAAACTTTTTCCCCAACAGAATTTTTTACACTACTAATCTGCAGCTGATGGGATTAAAGTAGCGAAGGAAAAAACATTCAATGAAATATATTATTTTTAGCTACAGTTTTCGAACTTATAATTGACGAAAAGCTTTCAATTACATTTTTAAAACTCGAAAGCTAAATTTCTTTTTGTAAAAAGGTAAATACGAAGAAATAAAAATATGAAAGATTAAAAACTTTTACGTTCATTTCTATAATCTGAAGAATCTAGAAAAACCAGTAATTAATATATATCCTTTTCCCCTGAGTCCCAACAATTGGAAAATAAATCATGCAGAATCACAAAAAAATAATGTGGTTAAGTGCACAAGAATAATATTTTATTTAAATAAAAAAATGTAAATAAAAATATTACTAATAAAAATTATATTGAGAAAGAATTTTATTTCACAGTGTGTGTGTGTGTATATATATATATATATATATATATATATATATATATATATATATATATATATATATATATATATATATATATATATATATATATATATATATATATATATATATATATTCATGAAAATGTTACTTTTAAGTTTTCTGATTTAATTTGTATGAAAATTAATTGCATAAACCTTTCCATCTAAGCAAATAATTCAGACATTATAAAACTGAATTCAATAGTTATAATTTTTTTTCGCATTTTAAAAATTAATATAGATTTTACCAGCTTGTTGTAATGTTTAAAAGCTTATATTGTTCTTTATATAAAAATGAACGTAATTATATGTAAAAGAACATTTTATATAATTTTCCTGCACTTGATGGAATACTATTCTTAAAAATTGTTATTTTTTATTTTTATTTTATTGTTATGATATAAAGAAGAGCTAAAGAATCTATTGAATTCATACACAGTAATCAGTTTCATTATTGCTGAAAATTATCAATTTCAATATTATCTATTTTGATAATCGCAAAGATAGTTTTGAAATGCTTTTTGCTTGTACGTAGATCTGATTTGACAGATAATATATTCCCCAGAAAATATGCATACACCGAAATATAGATAAAATTATAAAATTTCAACAATGAATCTTTTCAGCTTCTGTCTTTCGGGATGGGTGCGTGGGAGTTTTGCATGTTTCCTCTCTTGCGTCATGTAAATAGATCCCATAATCTTTGAAAATTCCTCTCGAAAAGCAATTTACGCGGTGGCTGCTAAAATGCTTTACTACGGCTTTCTGGTGTTAAATTGTCCATTGCTCAGAGACAAAACATGTCTTAAAGTTAAACTTCGACTTTTTGTATGCAGGTCTTTCATTGTAGATGTTTGAGTGTTTTCTCTTGTAGCATGTAAACTGACCCACTGTCTATAGAAAGTCCTCTTGGAAGGCAATTTATACTGTGCATAATAAAATGTCTTAGAACAGACTCAGTCATATGTCTGCTGAACGTTGTCAAACACACGTATCTATGGCACAGATGCTGTGTAATCCAAGGCGCTAAATTCTGAATTTTTTGGCGATATAGAAATGTTGCCAGGATGACGTATTGTGATGTGCTTGATGACGTTAATACTAAACTAAACTAAACTCCATGGCACCACAGCCCATGTGGGCCAAGGCCTACAGTTCCCATAACTGTTTTCATAACCGAGAGCCCTGGGGTGTGAAGCATATGTCACAGTTAGTTGGTCAGCCTAACGTAAGACCCCCAGTGTTTAGTTCCCAAGCATGCTTGGTACTCAGTTAATTGACCCACTGAAGGGATGAAAGGCTTAGTCAACCTTGCCCAGTCATAGGATCGAACCTCGGACCTGTGTCATGGGAGCGTGAAACGCTGCCACTAAGCCACCGGGCTGACGTAAATACTAGGGATACCAAAATAAAATTTTCTTCATAATTCATATAGGTCTCCATATCTATAACGCAATAAAAACCAGTTTGCCACATACATATGAATACCCTCCAATAAAAATACCAAACTCAGAATTTGGCAACCTGAATTGTACGACATGATACAACATCTCTCTTCACAGATAAAAGTTCTGGGTTTGATTCCAACAATTCTTGAACACAATGCGATGACTACTTTTTGGCAGCTGGCTATTCCTTAAGCAGAATGGCTTGCCATGTGGAAGAAGAAAATGATGACAAAAAAATTCTCTTGTGTCAGGCTCAATTCCCTCTTGGACTCCCTAATCGTTGAAAAGCACCTTTTTTACATGATGCGCTGAACCCATCTCTTATGTGCTCCCCAGAATTAACTCCAAAAAGTACACTTTCTATTCCAGAGTCATCATTCTCAAAGTGAACTTTCACAGATCTACGTAAATAATTTCATATGTAAATTGGCTTCAAATTTTTGGAAATCTCTAAATTCTTTCTCTGAAATCTATATAGCTTAATAGAATTTAAGAGCCTCTTAATATATATTTTAAAAAATTCTGACCAAATTTTCTAATAACCTCTGCTTAAATTAATAAAACGTATCTTGAGCTAGATACTGGAAGGTCTTCTGGCAGAAAGTGTAAAACTACTACTAAACAAAAGGGTTAGACTATACTTGAGGGTGCCCCTTGAATTCTCGCCAAGTTTATCACCAAGCTGGGCGATGTTATTCTATTTATGGTTATCCTATATGTTATTCTGAAATCCATTCACGGTTCTGATTGGTTTTCTTCTCAGGATAAATTTAAGCAATATCTGTAGGTGCTATTAGAGAATTCTGTGTACCTCAAAGTGAGGATATTCCAACAAAATTAAGTGAGCACATTCTTTTCTTTTTTTATGTGCTTACTGCATTATTTTTGAAATTTCATTGTGTTTTGGCCGCCATTACTGTTTGCACCGCGTTCCGCGCGAACAGGATTTGCGCCAAGCAAAAATCGCCAATCTCGCCAAGGGGTACCTTCAAATATATTTTTACCAACAAAAGAAGATGGGGTAGTTTCTTGTAGTAAACTTGTTTTCTGTAGTACAAGTAGTAAACTTGTTTTCTGCATCCAAGTCTATCGAGACTGGTGTTTGAGAATTTTCTTTATTTATTTCCTTTCGATATGAAAATGCGATCCACAATATATAAAATATATTTCCAGACATGCAATTAATGCAGTGGTTAAAAAATGTCTTATTCACAAGGCGATGTCAAAACAAGCATTGCAAATGCTTAATAATAGTCTTGTACCATTAGACTATGGTAGAAAAAAACATGTGACATGCATTGCAACAATATTAAATAATTGTAACAAAAAGCCCTTTCAATGAAATCGTGTATTCAAAAAAATTCGTTCAAAGAAATACTTGTTTCATTTAAATAGATAAACTTGTATGGTGAATAATCATTAGTATTCTTACTTCCAAAGACTCTTCATGAATAATACAATAAAAGAATATACAGTAAAGCCTTAAAAGGAATAAAAATACATTAACCAGTAGTATATTTTCACTTCCTTTGGTATTACTCCATATCTAATTTTAATGTGACCTTTTTCGCATATAGAAAATGTTTGGTGCAAACTTAATAGTATCTCAAAGTTCAATAAAGAGCGTAAAAACCACCTTGAAAGCATCAACTTCTAGCGCTTCTCCCTAATGATGCATCGGATCCTTTAATGCCATTTGCACAATACGATGGGACCATTAACATTTGGGAGTTTCAGAGAGGAAACAAATTCAAACAAATGATTTCAAACACGAAATACGAAATATCTTTGAAAGGGAAAAGAAATATGAAATATAAACGGGAGAAAATCTCTTAAGGGTAGGAATAAATAAAAAGTTGAAACCATGTTTAAGCTACTTTTTTGATAAAAAAAAATCTGTCCTTTAGGGTGCTTCTATACATAAGACTTTGGTTGACAAGTAAAAAAAAAACGAAAGTATTTCAAAAAACATCATAGCTTTGTAAATTTTATTTGACTTTAAAAAGTTACGTATTTAATTTAGAAATTTTCAAAAGTGAAGCATCATTTGCCGTGTGCAGTGGTTGGGAGGGTGACCACGGTGTACTCTCCTTAACTGGGTTGCTGGACCTCCGTGGGTCGGGGACGTGTCCACGTTAATATGTGACGTCCAAAGTCCTTCCGCTGGTGTGACGTGGATGTGAAGAAGAGGGTGCCAGCTCAGGTGTCACCTTGTCACCTGACCGTGGTTCAAAATGACGAGGCACTTTAAAAAGAGCAAAGTCGTACTTTCACCTTCGTAGTGTTCTGATCCAAACGAAAGACGCTCCCTATTGACTTCGCACTGCCAACGGCATAGCGAGCTTGACTTGTCCAAGTGTCATAAGCAACAACAACAGAAATTTTCAAAAGGGGCTTTGATGTATTTAATGAATATAATTGAAAAGAAAAAGTTTTTATAATTTAAAATTTAATAACTCCAGAATAAAGTTATATTTCTGTGTAATGTTTTAACAATTTCATGTCAAGGGTTTAGTCCCATTTGTGTTATGAGTCTAAATAATTCAAATTGCATTAATTTAAATGGATTTTTTTTCATAAAAAGTAATCAGTTTAATATTTTGATTCAAACTATAGTCTCCTTAATAAATTTAGAAAATGAAAATTGCGTTTAAATAACTTAGAACACTAAAAATTAAAATATATCATTCTGATAGGAATTTCTAAATAACCATTGAATTTCCATCCAAACTGATAGCTCAATTATTGGTATTCTTCAATTTATGGGTTCCAATTATACTTAAAAATAAATTTTTTGTAGTTTTGAATCCTAGTTACTATGTTTAGTTGAATTCCATGCTTGTATATTTTTGTTCTGAAGAAAGCCAGAAATTTTGTTGCTAACATTTTTAGCATGGGATTTCTTGGAAAGTACAATTCTATTTAAGTTAAAAAATTACTAAATGAATATTACCCTGATCATACAAAACAACGTTTCTAGTAACTGAAATCTGATAGCTTCATTACGTGATAAAATTTTAAGAAGCGATCATTTAAGAATTTGTTTAAGACCGCGACAATATTCAACCGACATTTTTTTAAAGGCATAAATTTAATTTAGTCTTTAATTTCCTTTAATTTAAAACTTGGGATTTAAACCTAAAAAATTATTATGTCATCATAAAAAAATCACAAGTATTTATCAAATATTCCTTATAATCCAAAAGATGTTTTCTGGTGTGATATCTCATTGAATTCTTAATTACTTACATTATATAACTTTAGAAATCAGACGAACTTATTTATATAAACAATTTCTATCGCAATAAATGCTGTATCTAGCTTGCTATAATTCTTCAAACTCAGAAAGCATGTTACTAATTTATTAAAAATTATTAACTTAATAATAAATAATTATTCAGTTTTTAGAGCTGCATTTTATACCTTCTGCTATGCTATATTGCATTGTTTGATCAAGGCGTCACATTTGCCTCAAATAGAATGATTTGGAACTTTTATTTGTAACACCCCAAAAAAAATCTTTTCATTTTCATCCCTTCCATATGAACTTATGAATTACAGCTTTGTCTATATATTTTCATTTGTTTTTAAATTATATATTTTCCAAATTCTACCCCACTTTTTCCACACTCATACAATGTTCAGGTATATAAATTACAATGAATTTGATTAAGTAATTTTTAAGAATTATAAGGTATTATTACTCATTTACTCAAAAATACAATAATTAATGAATACCTGTTTTTGTTAACATTATTTATGATTTCGATGAATTCTATGTTTGAAACATTTATTGTGTATTTTTTAATATACATTATCTCGTAACTATTATTTTCACTTCAGTTGAAATTATAATTGTTTCAAATCCTATATCTTTCCTAATAAACAAATTTAGAGATAAGCAAAATCAAAAATAAGGTGCATCATTTCGCTCTTCTTATAAATGCATTATATCTCTATCTCATACTAACCTTATAAGAAATATGTTAGTTATACATTTCCTTGCCGAGCACGGCTCTTTTTCAAGATAGGCAGAATTCTAAGGAATAATCAGCTTGATTCGTAGAGTTTACCATGAAATAGAGAACCCTATTTATGACCTTTTTTACTACCTCTTGCCACAAAGTACATCAAACAACCATGTGCATAGAATGAGAAATAGAGGAATAATCACTTGCTGAGCAATTCATGTATGAAAATGTCTGGCTTGATGAAATATGTTACGGAAAATGAGACCACAGTAGGCCATAAACTATATTACCAAATGTGCCAATCTATTTTTTTTAATATCTTTAATAAGCAGTTTGTGTGAGTGTGCAACGGTGAATTTATTTTTTATACTTTGCTAGAAACACAATTTTTAAGCAAATGTAATTGGTTTTCCGATGTTAATTTTCATCCTTTTAGTTTTAATGTATTATCATTTTATTGGAATATTTAGGATCACTCGTTTTTAATATTTATCTATGTAAAAAAATTTTAATTTATTTATTATAGCTGTGTTTAAAAGTTATAGTTCGGCATAGTTGTTATACTTAATTTATATTTTCAACATTTTTTTTCATTTTATCGGGAAAATATACATATACTCTTATTCTAGTGAAATAGAAAACTGGTATATGTATGCAAATGCAAATAATGAACTATCCAATCAATTGACATTGCGACGTGTTAAATAATTTCCATATAAGGCAGAAATATATGACAAATCTTTAAAATTTATTATAGATGATATAATGACTAATTATCAATATTTAAGTAATTTTAAATGTTGTATTACAGTCGATGCGTGAAAGAAGGAACATAGCATCTCATAGGTGCAATGAAATTTGGATTTTCCATTACAACCATCTCCAAAATATACTATGAATATCTCCTTTCCGGTAAAACATCAAATGTTAATCGAAAATATCCTTGAAAGAATATGATATTCTTCTTCTTCTTCTTAAATTTGGGTTTGCATGTCATTGGGCACCTCTGCTTTAATCAGCATTTTGTACTGTTAACTCCAAACCCAATGTTTCCGAATTTTGAAACGCATTTCCATTTGAAATTGTTTCTTCTTGATTTCGTTGTGTTTAATTCAATTTTCTATTTATTTCAATACTTGAGTTTTTAATTTCCTTGTTTTCGATCAACCTTTTTGGTGTTAATTGTGAAAGATCTATTTTGTTAGAAAGAGCTTGTTTTGGTAAGTGTTTTCCTCTTTTCTATATTTATTTAGTTATTTTATTAGAGAATTTTATTAAAAAAATGTATCTTTACATCATTAGATTGCGTAGATTATTTACATTTTTGCACGCTTAAGATTAATGTGTTTATATAGTGTATGCATAGTATATATTACTATATATATTATATTAATATATGTATACAGAGAGAGAGAGATTTTTTATACTTCAATTACTCATTTCATTTGATTTAATCTGATGTTTTGACATACTTTAAAGTAGTTAATACATTAACATTTTATTCACTTGCATGTATATAGTACAGAATAACATACGCATTTAACTTAATAATTACTAAATAAAAAGTAAAATTATTTCTAAATTCTTTTTGCATTCCCTACCAAGTATTTTATATTATCAAAAATGAATAATTTACTTTCATTTGCTGTATCTAACATGAAAATACTGTTAATTTTCCACTATCGGTAATTTTAATACTGAAATTTTCATTTTTAATAAACGTACTCTTTTCGGAATTTTGTGTGCTCAAATATTTTATTTAAATTTTGTGGAAGGATAAAATGGATTCTATTTTTATTGGAAGTGATCCATGAAATACAATGATTAATAGTTTTATCTCGAAGCAGATGTCAGAATTTAATAAAAGCACTTGCTCAGCTTCTGTAAGTTTACAACAAAATATAATCCTAAGAATACAAAAAACACGTTGATATAAGCATCTTGATGGTAAAATTTTTTCAAATCATATTCAGCTTTGTTGCAACAAGAAAAAATTATTTTGTTTTTCTCTCTTTCAAAATATTTCTTAATACGAACTTTTTATTTCTTGTAAATACTGCAAATTTTTTCACTTTATCGACAGGAAATTGATTACATAAATTAAATAAATCGGAGGTACAAAAAAAGTTCACATTTTAACACAGATTATAATCACCATATCATACTCCTTTGATAAATAAATTTCATTCGCTATAAAGTCATTGTTTTTACTGCAATATTGTCAAGAAAAACTTTAAAATTCACGATAATAGAAGACATTGAATTTAATAAATAATTTTATTAGGTAATTACTGCTCTTTATGAAAATAAAATTAATCAATGGTATATTTAGTGTAAAGCGTATTTACAGCAATGTATTTAAAAATTTAACATCGTATTAATTTAAAAAAAAATAATGGTCATTTTTTTATTCATACCCTCATAAAAATTGCATTTGACAATTAAAATGCGGCACAATTTTCATTTAACAATTTAATTTTCGTAAAAACAATCAATGTTTTTAAAACTCCTTTCTGATTTTTCTTGCCAAAGCTCTAAGGCCTTGGAAAATTTATCGACGGATGAAAATATAAATTTTATCTCACTTAAGTCTGTTATTTATACCAGACAGGCTATGAATGGTAAAAGAAAATTATCTTAGATACACGCTCGTTTATAGTTTATTTACTTTAATTTTTCTCACAGACAGATTTTTTTCCCTTAAATAAGATATAAGTTTCTAAGAAACAAAGATATTTTCATAAGTAAAACAATCCATAAATTAGATAGGGTATATATTATGAGAACGGTGAATATAGGTAGAAGTACTTTCCAGATAGTTAAAGTTTAAAGCAAACAGTTTTGCATTTTAAAGGTAAATTTTATGCAAGGAATCTGTATGCATTTTGTCGGGATAATATGTAACCTCACCCTGTTGCCATTACCGATGAAACAAATAAAATTATTTCATGATAGGCAGCATTTACGAAGTGTCTGCTACCACGCCGTTAAGTATTCACTGTTAACCGTGAATAGATTTACACATTTCGAAGTGTCTGCTGCCACGTAGTGATATGTGCCATTTACAAATATGAATGTATATTTTTTCTATTTACATTTATTGTGATATTTAATCCTTCTAATGATTCGTACTTTTCTGATATTTTTTATTCAGAAATTTATTTACATATCAAAATATGCTATATTATATTATCTAGAAATATTTTATACTTATATCATTGTAAAACAATACTAAGTAAAAATTATTCAATTGGAAATACGAAGGATTAACATTCAAAAATATTAATTCAAAACATGGAAAGATAAATGGAAAACTGTATTCATTTTAATCTAAGTTCTATGTACTAAATGAAGCAATTGCAACTAATTTTGTCTTTTAATAATTATTATTTTTATAGATAATGGTTGTGTATTTTAGTAATTATAAAATAAATAACAGTTTTATTATCAATGGAATTACTTATTATCTAGATATCCTTTGCTATTAGAATTACCATAAGAAGCATTAAAATAATTTATTGAATATTTGACAAGAAAGTTATTAGTTTCTCTGAAAGATTTACCAAAATATTTTTGTTAGTTAGCATATTCAAGGTATTCATTTTGGTTATAAATTTTAAATTTATAAATTAATATAAATTTCCAGATAATAGGAAATGACGAATATACCACACTAGATTTATACATACTTCTTAAGGATAATGATCATTTGCTTTTAAAATAAATATTATGTGTAATGAATGCATAATTATCATCAATAAACGATTCTTTATTCATCTAAAAATATATTAAACAATTGCTTTTTTCCAACTGCGGGCACTTGAGGCTTGAACCCTATGCCACAACAAGGCCAGAAACTGCTACTCATTTGTCGTTACCCAGCGGGCACTTGTGAACCCAGCGGGCGAGTAGCGTTGCCCGCACCATACCACAAACCCGCTCATAGGGTGGGCCACATTCAAACCCCATCACAGAAGAAAGGACAGAGAAACACAGAGAGAACAGAAACATCCATGGCAGAACCGGGATTCGAGGCCGGGACCCACAGCTCAGGAGTCAGGAACGCTAACCACTCAGCCATCGGTCGGCTCCTTAGGTAATAAAAATGTCACATTTTTATATTATACTTAAATAATAGAAACTCGTTTTTTATGGTAACAAATGATAAAAATTTTGGGACCATGATGACCAGGTTGATTGATTCGTTCCTTTCTTTATTGAAAGATAGCGAGTTTGAACCCCGATCCAATATAAGATCCATAGTGTTCGCTAATGGTGGCTGGACCACGTTAAATATGTCGTGACCACTATGTCCTCCCTGTGAATTGTTATCTTTAGTGGTGGCAAAGTCTGGAGGCCTTATGCTTGGTCTCTGCATCTAAATTTCGAAGACTCACTCACTTTGGAGAAGCGATGACGCACCCACTGGGTGCCACACTCTATAAGTTGTCATCATTTCAGTTCCTCATAGTGCTGGAAGAATTAATAATAGGGCACTGGTAGCCTAGTGGTTAGGGTATCGGCCTTCCATCCGGAAGGACTGGGTTCGAATCCCAATTCCGCCAAAGACTACATGCGATATACGTGCTCGTTAAATCTGGGGAATCGAAAGTCCTGTGGTCGGTCGTTGAGCAGTTACCATGGCTGCAATGGTCTGGAGAAATTTCCTCCCCTTCAGATCAACGTCAAAATTGAGGGAGTAGACCCTCTGGTGCTGCCATCTAAGGATGCTTCAAAAAAAAAAGAGCAAAGACATACTTTCACCTTCATGGTGCTCTGATTAAAACAAAAGACTTAACTTAGATTAGACTAAAACTATTGACTTAAATTCGATTGCCAAGGCATAGCGAGCTTGGCTTGTCCAAGTGTCATAAGTAACAACAACAACAGAATTAATAATAGAAGTAGCTGGGCATTCAAAACAATATGATGGCAAACAGAACAATAAAATTTGTATTTTAATGTTCATCTGCAATAGTGAATATCATTATAACGTATTTTGAG
This sequence comes from Latrodectus hesperus, assembly GCA_037975125.1. Classification (NCBI taxonomy): domain Eukaryota; kingdom Metazoa; phylum Arthropoda; class Arachnida; order Araneae; family Theridiidae; genus Latrodectus; species Latrodectus hesperus. The sequence continues at coordinate 117,344,484 of CM075851.1, forward strand.
AAATAATGCCAAATTCACACTCGCATTTGCTTTCATCTTTTTTGATAGATTTATAAGCTGACTAAATTAAAAGGCAGTGACAAAATGTTTTCTCGCTGTCTACAAATAATGGCATTTTGTTGAACTTTTGGCCCTTCATTAATTTTATGTAGAAAGGAAAAAAAAACACAACCCCGTAACTCTTTATGTTGCCTTCTTGACACGCAGAATCCCTAAGGAAAATTAATTGCGAGAATTGACAAGAAAGGGAATTAATTGCAAGCTCCATATAGGAATGAGTAAAAATTAATGTGTTGATTCTTTGGTGTGTCAAATAGTGATTCCAACTTTTACCATGGCATCTTTAGAAAAATATCGTAAATAAAATTGACCACATTTATCTAACAGAATGTAATATATGTATTTCACTAAATTTATATTTCTATGTAACTTAACGCAAAATTTATTTCTAGGAAATAAATATAATTTAATGCTTTATCTCTTAAGTTGAATTTAAAATAATCTAAATGTGTATGCTTTAAAAAAGTTTTCTTTAGAAAGAACTTCTAATTACGAAACCATTTTTCATTAAAAATTTATTTCTTAAAATCTGAAAAAAAAGAGTGCTTAAAAAATATCTTTTTTTTTTTTTTTTTTTTTTTTTTTTTTGCTTGTATTTTAAATTTTTTTTTTTTTGCCGCAATATCCGTGTTGTTATTTTATGAAAGATACGCATTTTGCGATGACTTTATTGTTAACGAGAGACACAAGCTAGAGCTATTTCTGAAAAGAGATTAAATAAATTTTTTGATTTATACTATAAAATACTCATTAGACATAGCGATTATTTTTTGTCGCGTGAATTAATACTTATGTGACTGAATGTCAATAGTGAAGAAACACTTATTCACTGAATTCTTAACCGCTTTATTTAATAAATTTAAGTCAAATTTAAATCACATTATGTGAACGTAAATTTTATGAATGCAGTTTCAGTATAGTATAGTGTAAACTATGTAGAAATATTGTTTAAAACAAACAATATCGTTAGAATGAAAAATTTTACTAAAAAATAATCGATCAATCTTTCACTATATGAAAGTTAAACTACATTAAGTTTTTATATTATTAAGTAAAAAAAATCGCTATTAAAGGAATTTTTTCTAAGGGGAAAATTTTTATGAAAATTTTCGTTGTATCACAAACGTTGATTTAACAGTAAAAAAATATAAATTTTGCTAACAAATTTGATTATTATTCATAAGAAAGCCTGCAATAAACTATAAATTTTAATGAATATGCATTTTATTCTTTCGAAACTGTCATTTTAATTTAAATATATCGCATCTACTAATCTCCCCCTTTAATCAAATAAATCTTTCAACTAACATTTTTAAACAAATTTTCAAAGCTGAATAAATGTCTTTCAAAATAACAATGTAAATTAATGCTTCAAATGAAACATAATCCCTTTACAAGAAGTATAGGTATTACTTAAATTCTACTCACCTTTCTATTGATTCAAAGAAATCTGTAACAGTGATTGAACGCAAACAATCAATCACTGTTATGAAAATTAATAGCACTAGTGTTTTTAGAATTTTCTCGAAAGATCTAGAATACTAAATATAAATTAATGTGGAATCAAGAAAAATGAGACCAAAACTTTTACAGTCCATTAATCTTATATACCCTCAATAGAATATTAATTATCGTTATATCATTTAAATAAAGATTCAGTGGTATGATATGATCTGGAGAAAGAAAAATGTACTTCAGAAATCAATTTTAAGAGTCATTTTGCAGCATTTCCTCTGCTTCTCTTAAATTTTAATTCAAATAACCCGAGTAGAGAAGACAGAGAGAATTAAAAAGTTTCATAATGTCTCGAAATGATTTCTATTATTTTTAATTCTAGTTTACTTTTTCTGTGAAACTTTATACCAAAGTCTTAGATAATGAAAACAGATTTAAGCAATTTGCTCCAACAAAAGATACCAAAGTATCAAAAATACTTGAAATATAAATTAGTCATCGTTAACTCGCTTCAGAATTCAGAGTTCGCCGATTTAGAGTTTCTCTTGTTATTTGATGAGGTAATACATCATCAAAACTTAATCCGCAAAAATTTTCTTAATTGTTTTCTCTCGTCTTTCTACCCAACTTAGTATCAAACTGCAACCGTCACTTGGGAATTACTCGAGAAATTACTCATTTCTCGTGGCTTAAGTGCTTTAAGCCAGAATCTGCTCATATCAATAATGCTGCGACTAATTTGTTGTTTTTTTTTTTTTATCATCTCTGGAACCTCACGATCCTAGTATTTGTTGGGGGAATTATTTTCCGATCCTATGGAAATCGAATATACCCATCAGCACCCTGCACATCGTTAAAGGGTCTCCCTTTTTCTCTCTCTTCGCCCCCCCCTCTTCCCTTGCAGCGCCCCTGCAATAGCCCAGAGTCACGGAAGCCCCATCTGTTACCCGCCGTCCATTCTTCATCTCTTCCAGAAACATTGGGTCACGAAGGTTGCATTTAAGATGTGATAATGTGTTGTGGCGAGAAATCCAGTCTGCGGCTTCTCGTGCGCCTGCAAAGATGTGGATGGAAGATACTGTTGCCATGGCAACGGATTAAATGGTCGGAAGGAGTTAGTTTGTGTCGAGCAGAAAGAAGATTGTCTTTCTCTGAAACACACTTCGTTAGATGGGTAATGTTATTCAGTTCAAACACTATTGGAACTGTGTGAGGGGGATTGATTATAAAGGGAAAAAGTACTTCTCTTGCCCATTAGCAGAAACTGTTGACCTTTCTTCATCGTACACACACGATGTCACTTTTCTTTTGATTCACTAATGACACTTTAAGAATTTCATTATTGGTGTCTCTACAATATATAAACAAAATCAAACACATGAATTCTTGAAAATAATAGAAGTGAATAATTTTCGTGGTGTATATAAAATAGAATTCGACTTAAAATCGTACTAACTGTAAAATGAATTGAAATTTAAAGGAAATATTGTTTTTAACAGTAGTAATACACGTTTACATTAGTTTTTATGTTAGTTGAGAATCCATTCCTTATAATATTTTATTTGATGCGATTTTAGGTATATTTTAATATTCCAAAATGTAAAACATTTTATTGACTATAAGTGAATTCCAATACTTTATTTCTATATTATTTGTTTACAATTTAATTTTTGAATAGCGTGATATTAATATGAAGTATAAATTCAAAAGAGTTATAATGCAAATAGCAAATATTTAGAAAAATTATAAAATATGGAATTTTTTTACTTAATGAATAAAAATTTTAGCAAACAATAATCTCATAACTAGAAATAACTACTAATATTTAGCCAATGTATGCATACCCTAAAAAACAAATTACGCTTTGTGAAAGCTTTCTACGTTAAGTGTAAATTAAATTTTTGACTTCAAATTAAATACATTTGAATGTAGTACAGAAGATGCAGAGATAATAATTTAATACGATATAAAGGTATATATAACATAAAGAGGAAGCAGGAAAAGGGGTAAAAATTACTTTCGTAAAAAAAAAATTCGATGAATGATATTTTTATCTTGTGTTTAAATGGTACTCATCAGTCATTTTACATTTTCTTTCAATTTATGAAATAAAATTAAATTTATTTCTGTGAAACAAATATTTTATGAAAAAGAAATGCGTCTGGATATCAGAAAAAAATTAATAGATACCCAATTACATCAGTTAAAATTCAATATGTATTTAAGTAGATAAATTGACCAAATTAGGTTTCTAAATAAGCTTAATTCAACTCGTGAAAAATAAATGGATTTTGTCAACATTTTATAAGCAATAAACTTTTTCAGTTTTGTATCATCATTGTTGTACATATAAGTGAATATAAATAACATTTATTTATATTATTTAAAATTTATTTTACTTATATTATCTAAATTTAAGTTTGTTCTAATTATTAAAAAGATATCGCTATTGAACTTGTTTAAAATTTTTAAATAGATCAACGTTTTTTATTCTTAATTTTTTTAACTATATACATATGATGATTTAACTATATATATATATATATATATATATATATATATATATATATATATATATATATATATATATATATATATATATATATATATATATATACATATATATATATATATATATATATATATATATATATATGTATATATATATATATATATATATATATATATATATATATATATATATATATATATATATATATATATATATATATATATATATATGTCTGTGTGTGTATATACATATATCTATATATGTATATAATTTTTCGCGCGCGCGAATTTTTCACACATTTTTTATTTTTTAACATTAGCATTAAAATGCTAAAATATCATTTAATGACAAAAATTTAATTTTTATTAAATAACTTGAGAATAAAACTTTTCTTATAAAGAAATGACAAATGAAAATCACGAAATTAAAATAAAGATGAACATTTTATGAATGCATTTTTAATCATAAGGTTATTGTGATCAAATATGACAAAAGTAAATATGAGAAATAAATAATTGAACAAATTCTAAATTACGTTCTACCTTATGGTTTATAAAGAATTTACAAATTTATAATTAACTATCTAAACTTTTTAAAATATTTTAATTTCTATATATTTTTGAAAAAGAGAATAAGATTCTTAGCTATACCTCTAACAAAAGCAATGTCTATTCATAAAACACACATTTACTTAGGTATTAACTATCAAAACAGTCAATAAATTGAAAATATTTTCTCTTTGTTCTTAATAAAATGCTATTATAATTAGCGCATTTATTCAATCATTTTAATTTTCCCATTTCATTGTTTAATTATTGAAATAGTTCTCACTTCCCGGTCCATTTGAATAAGGAATTATTTCAACTGAAAAAGCTAGCATATAAAAATAATGTCTTGAATACTTGTTTTATAACATTTGTGTATGAAATTATTGGAAACCATTACTTTAAGAATAACAAAATTATATATATATATATATATATATATATACATATATATATATATATATATATATATATATATATATATATATATATATATATATATATATATATATATATATATATATATATACACACATATATACATATATATATACATATATATATATATATATATATATATATATATATATATATATATATATATATATATATATATATATATATGCCAGCCAACTTGTCTAGTGTTCAGCGTGTCTGATTGCGGATAGGGAGGTTCTGGGTTCGAATCCCGGTTCGGGCATGGATGTACTTTCTATCTCTGTCTATCCTGTCTTTGTCTTGTACGAATGAGGTGTGAATGGTTGCCTACCCTATAAACGGGTCCCTATGGCATGTGTGCACTGAGAAATCGGACTGCACACCAAAATATGATTCAGTTGGAAAAGTGGAGCAGCGCACCCCATATTGCCAGCCTGGCTGGCACACGACAACAACAACAATATATATATATACATACATATATATATATATATATATATATATATATATATATATATATATATATATATATATATATATATATATATATATATATATATATATATATATATATAGATATATACACTAGGGTTATTCTGAAATTTTTGAGATACACGCGGACGGGAATTTTTAAAATAAAAATAACTGTTTAATTTTAAAGTACAAAGTATTTTAACACAGAAGACGATTTTTTACTGACTTACTTCAACTTGTTTAGCGTGGAATAAATTTTAAACAGAAGAGAAAGGAGTTGACGCGAGAACATTTTCGCGCTATGATTTTCTACGATTTCAAAGCAGGATTCAATCAAGAAGATTGTTTTCAACGGTTGCAATTAGCATTTGGTGATGAATCTCCAGTTCGTGCTACTGTATTCAGATGGCTTAGAGAATTTAGAAAAGGACGCAATTTTCTTCAGGATGAAGAACACACAGGAAGGCCGCCGTAGGCAATCATCCCGGATAATGTGTCTGCCATACGAAAAATGTTAATGGATGATAATCGCTGTACCTATCAAATGATACAGAAGGAACTTAACATTGGATCCGCAGCCATACACAAATTCATTCATGAAAAATTACATGTGAAAAAAGTAGTTTGCCGTTGGGTTCCCCATAATCTAACTGAGCATCAAAAAGAGGAGCGTGTCAGAATCAGTAAAAAAACTCTTAATATGCTGAATGATGGTGGCCACCGCATCATTTCTAAAATTGTAACAGGAGATGAAACGTACATACCGTTTTTTGACGTTCCAGCACGTCAAGAAAGCAAAGTATGGGTCTTTGCAGATGATCCCACGACAACAATGGTGAAAAAACAACGCGCACTAAAAAAAGTGATGCATGCCGTTTTCTTCAGAAGTACGGGAAGCCATCAAGTTGGAAGGACAGAAGACAGTAACAGCAAACTGGTATACCATTAAATGTCTTCCAGAAATTCTACAAGAACTGAATGTTAGGGGACTAATGCTTCACCATGACAATGCATCTTCACATACAGCCGGATTAACAGTTGAGTTTCTTAAACAAAAACAAATTAAAGTGATCGAACATCCACCGTATTCACCTGATCTAGATATGTGCGACTTTTGGTTATTCTTTAATTTAAAAAATAACTCACGTGGACGTCGTTTTCATTCAGAAGAAGAGATTGATGTGGCTATAAATGCATTTTTTTCATCTATTCGAAGAAATGAATGGCTTGAGGCATTTAATCTGTGGAAAATTCGTCTACAAAAGTGCATTGATGCTGGCTGGAGACTACTTTGAACACACCTAAAATTTTGTAAGTATAACTTTAAAAACCTAGTTGTATCTCAAACATTTCAGAGTGACCCTCGTATATACAACATATATATATATATATATATATATATATATATATATATATATATATATATATATATATATATATATATATATATATATATATATATATATATATATATATATATATATATACAGAGAGAGTAAAATTATTTTAATTTACTAATAATATTATTAATAATCTAAAAAAAATTGAAAATAATGACTATACCTAGTATATCTATCATACAATAAACACAGCTAAGAAATACTTTTAATAAGAAAATGCTTATAACATAAAACAAAATGATCATTCCCTGTAAATAGGCATGATGCCAAGTTATCTCGCCAAAACATGATGCCAAATTGCTATAAGTTGCGATATCGGCAGCAGGAGCATTGCAGATAAAAACACAATGAGTTAATGACCTAAGCATCTTTATTTTATTTCATTTCTTATTTTATTTTGGGTGAATGTTTTCTCATTTTTTTAAATGATGCTATAATAAACTCTGTTATCCTTATACACTTGAACTTTATAATAAAATACATTACCTTATATAGTAATAATAGACAATATGATTAGATTACATCATATTGTGTGTGTGATTTTTAGCAAAAAATTTAATTTTTGCCTAAAGGATAGTTATTTTTTTCAACACAATAATGTCTCAAAAGGTATGAGTTATTTTTATCTTATAATTTAATCAATAAAAGTCCTTTTGAAAAGATGTAGGGAAAAAATTACCTTATATTAAATTAAAAACTAATTACATAGTTTGTTAAGATGAATTTATAAGCTTTACTTCGCAAAACTGCATAAAAAGCATTAACTGTTACCAGTGAAATGTCTTGTATGTTTTGCTGAATATAAAGCTTCTTTTTAGCTGGGTTCTGCTGTTATTAACAGAAAAATTAGTAGAGAACAATAATTAAATTCCTCACACAGATGTTGCAACTGACTACTTCCAAATATTTGTACAGAGTTTTTCCTTTTGAACTAAAAAATACTAAAATTGTAATATTGTAAAAGCGAATGATTAATTATATATTTAGAAGTTTAAGAAGAAGAAATTAGAATCATAAACTTTCAATATATTGATTATTTTAATTATTAGCAGCAGTAAATTTATTAGTATGAAATTACTTATTTCAACTCTCTTTTTATGATACTGCGTTAGAGACTGCCTAACATCTTAAAACCATTGAGTTTTCTAACATTTATCTCATATTTAAATAGAATGATTACTTTTCATTGATAGTGGAACGTATCGCCTCCCAACTTGTCCTGTGGTCAGCGTGTCTGACTGTGGATCCTGCATAGTGGAATAACAAGGTCCTGGGATCGAATCCCGGTTCGGGCATGCATGTACTTTCTCTCTCTCTCTATACTGTCTTTGTCCTTTCCTTGTATGAATGAGGTGTGAATGGTTGCCTACCCTATAAACGGGTTCCTATAGCATGTGTGTACTGAGGAAGTCGGACTCCACACCTAAATATGGTTGAGTTGGAAAAGTGGAGCAGCTAGGCTCGCAATAATGACTGAATCATATATTGCGAGCCTAGCTGGCACACGACAACAACAACAACAGTGGAGCGTATTCACGAGTTGAAAGGGAGAAGACAAGGAAAGCTCACAACACAGTATCCAACCTGACATACGAGCATGCTGAAGGCAGAATTGCGATATCAATCTCCTATTATTCAACGGTGGAAGGATCAAACTTGGGGAATTTCACTTAGAAAAATGATTTCCTATCACTAAGAATAAATTTCAATTTTAAATTTTTATTTTCAATAGCCTACAAGAAATTATCGCGGTCTAGAGGTAGAAAAGCTCTCTTCGAAGTGAAAGAGCTGGAGTTCGATCCCCGCCAAAGTTGAACGACAGTTGTTAGACATTTCATTTTTATATACTCGTCTTTCGGGGGGTTATTATTAGGGATTTTCCATTTAATCTTTTTTGCAACACGTGAATAGAGTCCACTCTGTAGGAAGAGTCCAGCCAATGAGACAACTTACGAGAGGAATAGCAAATTATTTATATTGCTCATTTTTGTTTACGAATGACACGATAATTTTTAATTCAAAATACCTCTTAAATTGAGAGGATCAAAATACCTAACTTTTTTGGATTAAAATAAATCTTAAATGTCAAAATATATTCAACAATAGCTAGACATTGGACTCTAATTTCCAGTTGTTGATGTCTTGTGCCAGCTAGGCTGGCAACATGGGGTGCGCTGCTCCACTTTTCCAACTGAACCCTATTTTGGTATGGAGTCCAACTTCCTCAGTACACACTTGCCATAGGAACCCGTTTATAGGGCAGGCAACCATTCACTCCACATTCATACAATGAAAGGACAAAGACAGGATAGATAGAGAGAGACAGTACATCCATGCTCGAACCGGGATTCGAACCCAGGACCTCTCTATCCGTAGTCAGGCACGCTGACCACTAGACAGGGCAGTCGGCTACACATGTATTAACTTTTTTCTTTAAAAAATTAATTTTAAACTTTCATTGATTAAAAATATTTTTATTCATGAAATATTTTATTTAAATATTCATAATTTATAACAATATAACTTACACGTATATTGTTGTTGTGTGCCAACTAGGCTAGCAATATGGGGTGTGCTGCTCCACTTTTCCAACTGAACCCTATTTTGGCATGGAGTCCGACTTCCTCAGTACACACATGCCATAGGGAACCGTTTATAGGGTAGGCAACTTATCACACATCATTCACACAAGAAAAGGACAAAGACAGGATAGATAGAGAGAGAAAGTACATCCATGCTCGAACCGGGATTCGAACCCAGGACCTCCTTATCCGCAGTCAGGCACTCTGACCACTAGGCAAGTTAGGCGGCCAATTTCCAGTAATTTATAAGAAAAACAATCAAATATTTACCATTACAAAAAATAATACAAAATGTATTTGAAAATTTTTTGGATAAAATAATTGTCCAACTGAGGCTTTATTTTGATTGTGAATTGAAAGTTTGAGCAAATAAGATTTCTTTAGAAAAACACAATCTTATGTATGTGAGGAATAATAAAATAAATTATTGTAAATACGTAAATATATTTATTTCATATAAATTAACGCTTGGCTTAAGATGTTTCTTTTTAAGAAATCTTACATATTTATTAATGCATATAATTTATAGATTGTTTCCTTTCACTCTTTTACACAGAAAATTTATTTATTTTTATAATATTTCCAGCACGAAAATAAAATATATCATTTTTTCAACTTAAATAGATTTGCCAGAATGTAGAAATAGATTTTTACTAGATGCTCAAGGCCATAAAAAATCTGTAATAATTATTCAGCAATGTAAAAACAATAGCAAAATACGGATCAATTACATGTGTCTCAAAGAAAATACGATTATTTTCAAATTAAAAAATTATGCTTCAATTAATAGGGACATGGAATTAATTTTAGTACATGCTTGAAGTATTATTCACTTGCACAAATCATTTACAAAACTTCCTCTTTTTCGCCAAATTGCATCTCAAATTTAGAAAAAGACAATACAAAACTAATAAAATTACTAATTTCTCTCCAAAATTGAAATTTGAAACACTAATTTATTATAACATTTAGGATAAAATTCCCATAACAACGCTTCAGAAAGTTAAAAATAATTGCTTTCTTGCAACAACTTATTTATATTCCATGCATCTGGTATTAATTTATTTCGGAAAAATGCATTTTTCCAAAAGTAATCCTTTCAGGGTAATTAATTATAATTAATTAAAACTTATATATTCTTGTACAATGTTTCTTTTTTAATAAAATAATTTGTTTTTAAATCTCGTGGAATAAACATATTTATCAATTTCATTTATGTCTTTTATTTTCTATGAATAATTAGATAATAATTTTTCAAAAATAATAATCTGTTTTAAATTATTACACCAGATCCCCGTCTTCAGCAGCTTTTATTTTCATTTATTAATAAAATGTTTTGTTTACATTAATAAAAACACTCTAAAATAAAATTCTCCTATTACAAATGATTATTTTCACATTTCGTAGTATGTTTATTAATATGATATATAGCAATGACATATATGAAAATCTCTTTTAAATAGATGAAATTTCTTTATGGTAAATAAAATTTAAATTTTATTTATTATTAAAATAAATTAAAATTTTATTTTTCTCAAACCTATTAATAAGTTGACTGCATTATTTAATTTCAGTTGCTATTTAGTGTTATTTTCGTTTATATATAATATGATAATGAAATAAATATAAGATGTCATTAAACTTTTTATTTATTTAATATGAAAAATAATCCCTTCAGGGCAATTAATTGTAATTAATTAAAATTTATATTCATGTGCAATGTTTCTTCTTAAATAAAATAACTTATTTTTAATTCCCTTGAATATAAATATATAAATTTAGCATTATAGTCTTTTATATTATTTTCAATGCCGCCCAGCTTCTCTAGAGGTCAGCGTGTCTGACTGCGGATAGAGAGGTCCTGGGTTTGAATCCCGGTTCGGGCATGGATGTACTATCTCCCTCTATATATCCTGTCTTTGTCCTTTCCTTGTACGAATGTGGAGTGAATGGTTGCCTACCCTATAAACGGGTTCCTATAGCATGTGTGTACTGAGGAAGTCGGACTCCACACTAAAATATGGTTCAGTTCGAAAAGTGGAGCAGCGCACCCCATATTGCCAACCTGGTTGGCACAAGACAACATATTATTTCCAATGAATAATCATATAAAAAAATTTCAGAATAATAATTTGTTTTAAATTAAATCGGATCTTCGTATTCAATATAGCTTTAATTTGCTCTTACTAATAAAATATTGTTTCCTCTAAAATAAAATCCTCTTTTTCTAAATGATCAGTTTCACATTTGTTGTTGTTGTTTGTTGTTGTTTACTAATAACACTTGGACAAGCCAAGCTCGCTATGCTATGCGAATTAAGTCGATTAGGAGCGTCTTTCGTGTTATTCAGAACACCATGTAGGTGAAAGTACGACTTTGCTCTACACACTTGCCATAGATACCCGTTTGTAGGGTAGGCAATTATTCACAGATCATTCATACAAGGAAAAGACAAAGACAGGATAGATAGAGAAAGTACATCCATGCCCAAACCGGGATTCGAACACAGGACCTCCTTATCCCCAGTCAGACACGCTGACCACTAGACAAGTTGGTCGGCTGTTTCACATTTAGAAGTACGTTAAGTAACATGCGATGTTGCAATGAAGTATATGGAAACTTCTTTTAAGCATTTGAAATTTCTTGAGGTAAAAAAGAAATTTAGAATTTATTTATTATTAAAGGAAATCATCTAATTTTTTATTTCTTAAGTGATTAATAGTATCACTCCATTATTTGATTTCAGTTGCAATTTAATGATATTTTCATTAAATATAATCTGACGGAAAACTTTTTATACACTTAATAATCAATTTAATTATCAATTTCAAATTTTACGCAGAGGTGTTTAAATCGTGTTAATAAAAATTATATTTATACTACAAACACCAATGACTTATTGTCATATAAATTGCTCATCATTTTCATACAATTTAATATATATATATATATATATATATATATATATATATATATATATATATATATATATATATATATATATATATATATATATTACTTACAAAAAATAAGGACATTCCTGATTTAATTAAATCTAAAAGGAGACCGTGAGATGGACATATACGATCTAATATGCGTTAAAAACTGAAAATAAGCTTATTTTATCCCTTAACAGCAAAAATAATTCGTTAATTATAATTAATCTGACATTAAATTTTATCGATTTCTTAGTAAGATATCATGATCTGTAACTTGAATACAATAATACGAAGCAAGAAGCTAATTTACAGGATTCAAAAAACTAATCCAAAGAAATATGAAAACAAAAAACATTAGCTCAGATACATGTATATAGATAAAATATCTCCTACTACACTAAGACAGAGGCATTTTATACTTGGCTAATAGCAAAACTTTTGCATCCATATTTATTCGAGATATTTAGTTCTGATTCCATGTCAGAGTTAATAGGACGAAGGGGTTGAATCTGTGTCCTCCCACCAAGTCTAATATTCACAGAGAGTTCTCGCGGGATTAAGAAACTCATTTAAAGACGCCATAAGAACAGAAGCAGAACTTCACACATCCACATAATTCAAGGAAATGGCTGAAGACACTCCTGCACATTGAGTTTAGCTGGAAAATAAATGTGTTACTGCTGCGAGAAATACTGCATGCTGCACATTTTGGCAATGTACAAAAAACAACTCTTTGTAATTTTACATAGGAACCAAGTTTGCAATTTTACACATTGCATTTTTTTATGTTTATACAAAAGTTCTTTTTCCTAACTTTTACAGTTTTTGAAGGTTTAATTTCTTTTTATTTTAATACATCATATAAAGAAAACCTGAAACACAATCTCTTATCAGTATTTTATTTTTTTAATACAAAATGTAATGTCCAACTAAATTTCAGATATAAACTAGCATATACATTAAAATTGTATATAAAAAAGAGAATATGTAATAATTTAAATAAAAATGGAAGAAATCACAGTCAGATACATATAAAAGTTTTTATTTAAATGATTCGTTTCATAAAAATTGTAATTTTACTAACCGAAATAAATTTCTATTAAAGTTTTTGTTGTTGTCGTGTGCCAGCCAGGCTGTCAATATGGTGTGCGCTGCTCCACTTTTTCATCTGAACCATATTTGGTGTGGAGTCCGACTTCCTCAGTACACACATGCCATAGAGACCCGTTTATAGGGTAGGCAACCATTCACAACCCATTCATACAAGCAAGGGACAAAGACAGGATAGATCGAGAGAGAAAACACTTCCATGCCCGAACCGGGAATCGAACCCAGGACCTCCCTATCCGCAGTCAGACCGCTGACCACTAGACAAGTTGGGCGACTGCTATGAAAATTAAAACTAATGTATGCTTATATTTATTTTAATTTTCATAATAGTGTAATTCTGCCTTAGATATAATTTTAAGCTTTAAATAATTCGACTTTCTCAACACAAGTTGTTTTTAAATATTTACTTTTCTTATCAGAAACATCGGAAGAAAAACTTATTCTTAGAAAAATATTTTTTAGCAGTAATTAAAATAACATACGATTTAGTTTTCTTTTGATTATTTCTATGATAATACTTTACTTAATTATTTATGTAAACAATGTATATATATATATATATATATATATATATATATGTATGTATGTATGTATGAATGTATGTATATATATATATATATATATATATATATATATATATATATATATATATATATATATATATATATATATATATATATATATATATATATATATATATATATATATATATATATATATATATATATAAGTTCATTTATAAAATAACTCTAATACTTATATAATTTCAAAATTAATTATGCTTATAGTTAATTCAAATACTCATATTAAATTTAATGAATTGTAATATTGCTTAAACTAATTTGATATTTTTATTGTAATGTACATTTATGGTCTCTTCCGCATTTGAATATTGATTTAAAGATTGTTTTTAAATATTCATTACTATGAGAGACTGTAATTCAATATTTGTTCATATTTTAATACACTGTAAACTTTAAATTTATTAACTACTTTATTATTGTTTCATATTACTAAGACTGACATTTTATTTTCATAATTTTCTGTTTCCGTTTATAGTAATGAAGCTAAACATGTTCAATAATTGATTCAATGAACTATTCATATTATTTAATTTTGAATTAGCTTTAACTTTGATTAATTTTAATGTAACTATTCAAATAAAATTAATTTATTCTATAATATTTGAAACAGTCTGATGAATGCAGTTCTACTTTATCGAAATGACTGTAAAGAAATGCATTACTTTTCTTAAGATTTGCATGGGTGGAAACTCGTTGTTAAAATTTTATTACATCAAAAGTTAGCTCAAGAAAATTGAAAAAAAGAAAAGCTAACAACCAGACATCAATAAGTAAACCTAACTAAACTTTAAAGAGCAAATTTTGTATCATATGTTATGCAGGGGTTGCCCAAAATAAAGAAACCTTATAAAAAGAAGTGTTTTGTGCCTAACATGGTGTGCGGCATCTTTTGCAGTTAAACCACTTAAAATATCCTTGAAAAAGTTACATGTAACTTCTATATTGGAGTAAATGGAATGTTGTGTATCAACATGTTGTAATTATCCAAAATCCCAAAGAGATGCAGAAAGAAAACAGCAGAATCACACCAAATATTTTTTAGATAGATATCGGGGCTGTCTGTGTTTTTTTTTTTAATTAATCAAGAGAATATATATGCCATGGAAGGTATGCAACTCAATCATAATGTTCCCAAAACCATGATTGAACAGTTCAACTCTGGTGAATCTGGTAGTTATCATTTTGATTATGTGATCTCCCCACGGAAACAAAGCCAACTCCATAGAATGCAATTATTCGGCCACAATAGTAAAATGATTTCAGTTCTTGTGATCTATCCATCTAAGGTGACAAGAGGATCTACTCCAAACCACAAAATAAGGCCCCAAAGGATTTTGGAACTTTTCCCATGATTCAATTTCGAAAAAATACACTCTGAATTGTAGACTTCTGCGGGGGTTCTCCACGTGTAAATCCATCCCATGATGGAGAGTTGAGAGATCTAAAACCTGGGCTGACCCTCCTGCTCACCATTGAAACTTCCAAAGACATCCTGGAGCCGCCACAACATTTAAGGGCTCCAGAGTACATCAGAAAACACTGTCTCGACTTTCTACTGGCGACTTGAAGTGTATGATCTTTGAGGACGGTGAAAGAAAATACCCATCATGCCCCAAGTGCGACAATGCTCCGTTTTGCCCGCAACACATCTTGAAGTGCTTGGGGTTTTCTCTGGAAGAGGCTGTGAAAAGTCCACATCTGCTTTTGGACTTTTTGGCTGTCTATGATCTCATGGATTTGGTCTAGTTCCACTAGACCAGATGGAGATTAGTCCCACCACCACAACAACCACCAGAATTGAGAGGAACTATATCCATTGGAAAACAAGATATGTTTCCATTGATCCACAGTCTTATTGTCTTTGTTACAATGTATTCGCCCTTCTAATTCATATTCAATTCATATTCCTTCTAATTCACAAGGGCCTTTGCCGTCGCAGCTATACCCCAAAAATTTTGATTTTGCTATTCAAATTGCATGGATTGACACTGGGTTCTTTTGATATTCATGTTCAATAGTTACTCTTTCTGCTTGATTTTCCTTCTGGTGGTCAACACCTTAATACAAACCTCTCACAGCGAGTGTAACAAACAAATATAAAATCATACAAACATAGAAAATGAGTTACTTTTAAAATTATTATTCTAATTATTTACTAATTAATTATTTTATATTAACTTTAATATATAAATTTTTAAATTTAATAATTAATTATAAAATTGTCTCCTTATTAATCATCATTTAATAAATAATAATTATAATATATATAATGAATAATAATAATTATAATATAGTTAATCAGAAAATAATGTAACTAATTTCAAGTTATTAATTTTGCAAGTAATTAATTTTACAACTAATGTTGCAAACGTATTATATTCCTATTTTAAAGTTTGTTAAAGCAATTGTAATAACAATAATAAAAATTTGAAAACAAATGAAAATAACTTTCAATTAAACTTAATTCCAAATTTTCATTTGTAACTATTATCCTCTAAAAGATAAATTAAATTGTACCAAGTTCTTATTTAAAGCATATTGAAAAACATTTAATTCTGTCAGTTGTTTTACCAAAGATTAAAATGCTAACAAAAGTAACATTTGAGCGATTAAGAAATTCTTCAAGTTATAAGAATTAATTACTGAAAGAATAACTTCAAACGTGCTTTGAAGCTGCAAACAGTCAGGAGACTTAAACTTGTCAAAGTAACAAAACTAAAATAATCTAGTCACGTAGTATCATTTTTCTGGCCGTGTCAGAAGTCCTATCGATTTATTTGTATTTTTGAGCACTTGCACTTTATAAAGTATTTAAAATAAATACATCGTATCTTAGTTTTATTTCAGATTGCTTTTCGGCACATAATTTATTGACTTTTGCAATTTTATAAGTAACTAAATGTAAATACAGAAGAATTTCAAATATCGGAATAAAGGGACGAGACCCCATTCGGATAGTCAAAAATTTGGTTGATTAAATTTGTTCGGAAAAATATTCTACTGTAATTAATTATTTTACGCTGAAAAATGGAAGCGTAAAAATTACATATTTGTAAAGAAAAAGATGGTGGTGGCGGTGGTGGTGGTGCTGGGACTAATCCCCATCTTGTCTAGTGAACTAGACCAGATCCATGAGATCATAGATAGCCAAAAAGTCCAAAAGCAGATGTGGACTTTTCACAGTCTCCTCACGAGAAAACCCCCAAGCACTTCAAGATGTGTTGCGGGCAAAACGGAGCATTGTCGCACTTGGGGCATGATGGGTATTTTCTTTCACCGTTTTCAAAGATCATACACTTCAAATGGCCAGTAGAAAGTCGAGAGAATGTCGTCTGATGTACTCTGGAGCCCTTAAATGTTGTGGCGGCTCCAGGATGTCTTTGGAAATACCAAGGGTGAGCAGGAGGGTCAGCACAGGTTTTAGAAGTAAGTTGTTTAGTAATGGAAGAGATCTCTGATGGTGTTAGTGACATGCGATCTTCCAGTTTCAAAGAATTAAAGGAAAATGGAACTAAGCGTAACGGGTAAAGTACGTCGGAAGAGTAATCTCCTGGTAGGGCGACCCAAGGCGTGAAGGCCGTTCCAATAGGCTCAGCTAAGGTCTGCAGGCATAGGTTCCAAGTCAGACTTCTACCCTAGGCTCTAACATAGGACAAGATTCTCCAAGTCTCCGGATCAACAGAAGCTGTCAAATTTTCCTTTTACTATGAGTCACAAAAAGAAAAAGAGCTTTTAATCAGTTAAATGGAAAGCCAACACTTTTACGTGTTATTTACAAATGCTGTACATTTACACAGCATCTATGTGCAATGTTGCAAATGATAGTCGTATCTAGAAGTATAGAACATCTGGGTCTGAGTAAGCTGTTTCACAGTCTTCATACGTTTTCGACACGTCGTGCATTTTCTTGACAGTGAGAATTTCTATTTGCACTCGCGATGACACTCCCTTCTTTTCAAAGGAGTTTCAAAGCCGGAAAATGCTTCACTATGTGATGGTCCCTTGTCTACTTCAACTTGGGCATTAAGATCATCTTCTTCCTCGATATTTTCAATATGTTTACCATCATTTGCAATCTTAAATCTGGTATCTGACTCATAATCCATTCTATTTCTTTAGAATTAAGTATGGAATGGTTGTAAAATAGATGAAAAATGTAAAAAGATTCGTTTTAATTGTTTTACAATTAGTATAAACTCGGGAATATTGATACTGTACCAGAACTGTTAGTGATCTGTTCATATTTTTTGCCACTGTTCAAAGCTTTTAAGTTTTAAACCATTAGGCTTCATTAAAGTAAATATCTAATCAGTTCTAAAAGTAAACGACTTTCTAATCACTAAGACATCATTTCTCTTGGAGAGCAATGCAATCATGATCTGTTTTAATGAGCTTCAGCCAATATAAGGAATATCATAGATCTTTAGTTAAGTCGGGATTCAAAATCAATAGCTTATAGCAATTGAAACGACGCAATATCCAAACAGACCGATATAAAAATCTTTCTCCTCACAAATTGCCAAAAGAAATTACTTAAAGGTTTTCGACACATAAATGAAAAAACTACAATTATAATTACAGTAATCAAGATTTTTTGATCATTTGTATATTAACTATACTTGAGGGTGCCCCTTGAATTCTCGTCAAGTTTATCGCCAAGCTGTTCGATGTTGTTCTATTTATAATAACCCTAAACGTTATTCTGAAATCCATTCACGGTTCTGATTGGTTTTCTTCTCAGGATAAATTTAAGTAATATCTGTAGGTTCTATTAGAAAATTCTGTGTACCTCAAAGTGAGGATATTCCAGCAAAATAAAGTGAGTACATTTTTTTATGTGCTTACTGCATTATTTTTGAAATTTCACTGTGTTTTGGCCGTCATTACTGTTTGCACAGCGTTCCGCAAGAACAGGATTGGCACCAAACATAAAATCGCCAAGCTCGCCAAAGGGCACCCTCAAGTATATTTTTATCGTATATTTTCGTAAAAATTGTTCGTATATAAATATTTTCGTGTTTATTAGCAAAATTCATCATATTCCAAATACTAATTTATCACAACATAAAAAACAGATTTATAATCAAAAATTATTAAAGCCAAAATATTTATCATGATCAATAATCACTGAAGATTATCCACAACATTTATTCCAGTTATTCCCCTATTTATAGCTGAATATAGTATACTTACTTATGAAAAAGAAAATTTGAAAAGACAATACTCTGTGAATTTTCAAATGGCTGAAATCTATTGTTATTCGCGATAAGTGTTCAATGTTCACATTCACATTTTATATTACTACAAGAATAAAATGAAAGAAATCGTATTATATTAAACCCTAGGAAAAGTCATTGTTGGAAGTATTTCAGAATTTATATATTTTTCTAGTATATTGATGTAACTTCCAAAAAACAGAAGATAAAAAATACAAGATGGAGGAAGGCTCTTGAAGTATGTTTCCCAATATCTATATTCTTTGGATTTGATTATTGAAGAAAGGACTCTAAACAAGAAATATTAGGAAACACAATACTCCTTTGACAAAATATCTCTAAAGTGAGAGAAATATAAAAATATCTTCAAAAATTATAAATAAGAAGAATATACTGAAGTTTCCAAAATTTTTCTTAGAGTTGATCATAAAAAAGGAGACATTCACTAATTAAAAGAAATTGATATTTAGAGGAGACAAAATCCAACATGTTAAATTCTACTCAATAACAAACTTGTCTATGACTGGGGTATTCTCACTGCATTTCCAGGTTCCAACTTACACGATTTTTTGTGAAATCTTTTTTTCTACTTTTCGCTTCTTTTATCCCTATTTTCTAGCGTTTCTTTTACTTTTTGTAACATCTCGAAAAGCATTCATATTCTAACAGTTTTTTGTCATCACAACTAAAAGTATACCTAGCTACATACACACTTACGCACGCACACACACACATTTATATATATATATATATATATATATATATATATATATATATATATATATATATATATATATATATATATATATATATATATATATATAAACATAATTAATTAGAATTAGATTAACATACGAAAAAAAAATTAAGTTAATTTGTATTACGATTATTTTAAATAATTTACCAAATATTTTTTTTCTGTATCTTTGTGGAATTTTTCTTTTATTTCTGTGCGAGACTAGTTGATGAAATCAACTTCATTGCAAAAGTATCAACGTGGTGTTACCATAGAAACGTGAGGACTTTCCGCTATTTAGCAGATTAGCTTAAGTTTCATTTAGTGCCTGATTTTAACTTGGGAAAAGATACAGGAATGTAATTACTTCAACAAAAATTGGAGACAATGTAAAGGAAAACAAGAAAAATAATTGCCTATAATCTTAATTCAATTTTTGTGAATCTTTATTTTTATATAGTTTTTGCTTTTTTATACAATGCATTAAAATTTACGATTTAATTATCTTGAATTTAAATTCAATTTTATTTAACACATTTCCAAAGATTAAGTACTTAAGATTAAGTTTTACTTTTAGATACTTTTTTTGAAGAACTATTTTTAAATAATAACTAATAATGTGATAATTGGCTACTCATTGAAATGTTGGCGACGCTTTAAGAGAAAATTTTTGGGACTGAAATTGGCATTAGATTGTCAATGGTTGACTTACTTAAATAGTATATATATTTTGATAGAGATATAGTACAAGTTATATTGTAAGGTAGATGACATATGAAAAATATGAATAAATTTTCATTTGTAATGTTTAATAAATATCCAAGGACTTTCGCATCAATTTGTTATTGTGCAGTAAAATAATTAAAGTCGTTAATTTTAAAAAAGATCACTAATTCATTTCACTTTATTTATGGCAATGATTTTATTTGATTTACAAACTAATGAGCATTATGAAATATTAAACCAATATTTATAGTCCAATTTTTCATTTTATAATAAACTATTTCAATGTAATCAGTACCTTATTATATCATATAACTCTGTAACTATCATTTACGATTTGCATGCAATATTAAAAACAGTTGGTTACATAATATACAAGTAAGCATTTTTCACACGTTTTTTTGTGTATATATTTAGATAAGAATAATATGTTTTTATTTACAAAAGTAATTAATTTCAAATAAATAGAAAATTTAAAAACCAAATTAAGTTAAAACTTTTCAAATGCGTTTAGTATTAATGACAAAGTTATAAGTGCAAGAATAATGAGTTCGGTCTCGAATTATTTCTGTTTGCTCTGTTTTGATTTTAAGCTAATTAAAATAGCACAATTAAACTCATAAAAACAATATTTGTATTAAAAAGCTTATTTACCTTGATTAGAAACTATTTTCTTTTACTAAGTAATTTGTGTTAGAGCATACAGGCTACGAAATTAATAGCTTTTACATCAAGCTGCGTGTAAAAAAATAATCTTGTAGAACAAAATTCGTGACTGATTAAGCAATTTTCCTTTTAATTTCGTAACAATTATTAATCTCGATCCCGGTCTGTTTTTGACGTCAAAATAATTAAAAGGATTCATTACTCTAGTTCAATTTTGTGCTTTCGTTTCCAGGTGATCACGCATTTATTTCCGATCACCAGGACATAAAAGGAAATCAGTGTAATTATTCAATGGAGAAGACTTACAGAGAAAGCATATTTCTATGAAAGTATTTTGTTTGCATAAGATGGCCCACATATTTTTCAGAGAGAAACGTATTCAGTAGTCATTTGTATATGTTACACACGCAAATACAATTTAAAATATTACTAGTTGTTCCATAAATATTCTGAATTAGACACATTTGATAATTTTAAGAAACTGAAACCTAAATCACCTAGAATACAATAATTATTAATTTTTTTAAATAAATTAATAATAAATAAATTATATTCACACACACACACACTAGTGAAACGGTTCAAATTATAAATCATGATATACCATAAAACTAATTACAAAGTATCTGATTAAAATTATTGCACATATAGGTAATTCAAAATAAACTCTTTTTTCTGAAAGAATAATATGATTCAAATATATTCATCTCTAAATAGCAAGCATTTGAAAGTACTTGTTTATGGACAGTTATGTTTGCTGTTTTTTATATTGAATGAAAAGAAATCATAATCCCATTTTTCTTTTATTAGCAAATGACCATATCGTTCTCTGAAATATAAAAGAAATTTTAAATCATTTTTATCGTATTTCTGGGAATTTCATAAAAGTGTACTATAAATAAAAAATATCACATATAAATTTACCTATTACTCACAACTTATCCAATGAATTTTCAAAGTAGCATCCAGTTTGGTTTGCATACTTATTTTGTTTGTGAGTTATGTTTAAACTATACAAACATCCTTAGAACTGGAATCTATTGTTTGACTTTGTATGACATTCATGTGTTTTTGCTTTTGAGAAATATTTTCATAAATAGTGGCCCATATTACCGAGTCTTAAGATGGAAAAATCTATGAAACTTCCATGTGCACATTTTAACAGAATTTAACATACAACAGTAAAACCATGACCAGCCTTCAGTTTTTAAGAACCGCTCTGGATTCCTAATCACTATAAACCCTCATCCTTCCACACTGGAGATTAATCCTATAAACTGAAATCTACAGTTCTTACTGTTCAACTACTAGCTCCGCTCTAAGATTTGAAGTTTTTGTTTCCAAAACTATTAGTTTAACCATGGACTGTTAAACTGAGTTCTTGAGCGCCGACAGTTCAACTGCCTGCTCAACTATAAGCTCCACACGATTCTCATTCCAAAACTGATAGTGGAACCATGGACTGTTAAACTGAATTCTTGAGCGCCGACAGTTCAACTGCCAGCTCAACTCTAAGCTCCACAAGATTCTCATTCCAAAACTGGTAGTGGAACCAAGGACTGTTAAACTGAATTCTTGAGCGCCGACAGTTCAACTACCAACTCAACTCTTAGCTCCACAAGATTCTCATTCTAAAACTGGTAGTAGAACCATGGACTGTTAAACTGAACATTAGAGCGCTGATTATTCAATTATCAACTCGACTCTAAGATCGATATGTTTATAAAATATGAACAATAGGAAGAAACACCGGTAAAGTTGACAAATTAGTAAATATCGATGTTATGATGCTTAAATTTATAAAAAACATCAGTCAATTGGCAACGGTAGAAATATCATCTGAAGCTATTCAGAAAGATGAAATACAATTAAAATTTTTTTGGAATATAAAATAGCTTGATGAAAAAAGGACAAATATACTGCATATAGGCTTATGTAATTAATTTAACAAGAGCGTTTAATTTATCAAATTAATTTAGGAAAAAAGCATATATCACAGATTCAACTAGGTGGATACCATAACAATCAAACCTGTAGAATTCTTCAAGTAAGTAGAGTCAATGTAAATCTTTATTTACAAGTAATTTGGTTATAATGCTTTATTATTAAGAGACAAAGTATGATGTTATTTAAGTTTAGAATATGTTTTAAATGTAAAATTGAAAATTTAGAAACTTAATTTATTAAAATTTTATTTATAAAGTCTTATTTTGTATTATAAAAAATATATCAAAAGTTCTATTATTTCTATTGATTTATATAAATGACTTATAACTGTAAATACTTATTTAATGGAATATTTGGATTCATTTTAGCAAAAATTAAAAATATTACAAAGCATTTCTTTTTAAATTTTAATATGAATTTCATATAAATTTGAAGGCTATTTTGAAACCAACAAAAAGTATTTTCGGTAGATATTACTTGTTTTTAACAAATTTCAAGAACACATTTTCTATACAATAAATTAATTCGCTATGTTAGATAAATATTTTGTCATTTCCATAAAAAACGAAAATCATATTCCTTTTTCCTTATTTTAGATTAAAAGTGTAATTGTGATTGATTTAAATACCTGTTTTCATCTAGCTTTGATAAAATTATGTTAGCTTTCATAATTAAACTAAATGAATGTTATCCACTGATGAATTAATTGAATTTTTTTGTATACAGTTTTCATTTTATTCATTTCAAAGGAAATTCAAACTTTCTCTTATTGTCAAGTTGTACCTTAAAGAATCTTTCTTATCTCTGATGCAAACAATAACTATTTTAAATTAAAATGAAATTGTATCTGATGCAAATTTAAGTCAACAAATTGTTAAATAATTAAGTTAGAACTATAAATTTGTATGAAATTAACTGCTCACATCCAACCTAGTTTTCCCAATCAAAAACAAACATTCAGTTATTAGATATCACGTTCAGATAAAAAATTTTATTTTCATAAATAATAATGAACTCTTAAATTCAAAAAATTATTTTTTTCAAGTACGCTAAAATCGAAAGTGTCTGATATCAATAAATTTACTTAGAAACCTTTTTAAACTAAACTCATTTTAACAAATAATTACAAAGAACTGAATTTTTCTTATTATATGATAAACATTGACTATATAATTCAAATTTAAAAAAGTTAGGGAATATTTTTTAGAGAAATTAGTGATCGAGAGAATATATATATATATATATATATATATATATATATATATATATATATATATATATATATATATATATATATATATATATACCGGGTGATCCAAAAGTCAGGACGAACTTTAAAAATGAATAATTCGAAAACGAATCACGATACAAAGATGGGGTTTGCACCAAACGAATGGAAAATAAACCGGGTTTTGTATAGCAATGAAAAAAATAGTTCTGTTGGCAACCAACAGATGGCGCTATAGTGTTTTATTGCAACAAAAGATGATTTACAAATGAAACAATGATTAATGAAGTCAGATTAATTACAGTTAATTAGTACTTACTACAGTAAATGTTCAATGTGATGTCCATCATTCAGAAGTAAAGCTGTGATACGATTCACCACACCATTCACAGCATTTAGTAGCATTTCTTGCGTTATGACAGACACATTTTGGCGGAGGGCATCATTCAGTGCCGCTAGTGATGCCGGTTGGTCGCTGTACACTTTTGACTTCAAGAAGCCCCACAGCCAAAAGTCACAGGGTGTGAGATCGGGAGATCTTGGAGACCATGCGTGATTAAAGTAGCGACTGATAATACGATCCTCCCCAAATGTTGAGCGTAGCAGGCGTTGCACAGGCAGAGCAATATGAGGTGGTGCTCCATCTATCATAAAGGTGACTGTTTGGAGTGCCTGTTGGGCTTGCAGTTCAGGAATAATGCTGTTTTGTAACAGTGCTAGATATCGCTTACCGGTGACAGAAACTGTTTGGAAACCTGTCTGTGTGACTACCTCGAAAAAAATGGGCCAATTATGTAATCAGCAGTGAAGCCACACCAGACTGCACTTTAGGCTGTTGCAAGGGTAACTCAACAAGTGCATGTGGATTTTCTGTGGTCCACACTCGACAATTGTGGTTGTTAACAGAGCCAGAGAGTGTGAAATGTGCTTCATCTGTCTAAAGCACAATGTGAAGCCAGTCGTTCCATCTTATTGAAGACCTAATTCGCAAAATGTCGGCGAGAGTCGAAGTCAGGAGGTTTCAATTCTTGGTTATGTTGCAACTTGTAGGGATACCGTTGCAAAGTTACTCGCAGCGCTCTCCAGACATTTCCATACGACACTCCTGTCTGCCTCGAAACTTCTCAAGCACTGCACTCCCCATGTGCAGCAACCGCCGACATGGCTTGCACCGTCTGCTCCACTGTCGTGGCAACAGCAGCTGCAGTTGAGGGACATCCACTTATTTTACGTGACGCCAAAGAACCTGTAGCTTCAAATTTTTTCACAATTTTGTTCAATGCAGAAGACGTTATTGGTCCTTTGCTATCTCGCATACCCTTCATGTAGCGATATGCTCGCAATGGCACTTTCCGAATTCTTATAAAACAGTTTAACTATGAGGGCTTTCTCAACTATGGACAGCATTTTGATGCATACCAGCTTCGACTACCATTACCTGCAGTAGTTGCTTCTTTTTATATCGTTTGTTGCTTTGCATAATCCTACATCAGAACTCCGACAGCGCCATCTGTTGGTCGCCAACAGAACTATTTTTTTCATTGCCACACAAAACCCGGTTTCTTTTCTATCCGTTTGGTGCAAATCGCATCTTTGTATCGTGATTCGTTTTCGAATTATTCATTTTTAAAGTTCGTCCTGACTTTTGGATCACCCTGAATACATATATATATATATATATATATATATATATATATATATATATGCATATATATATATATATATATATATATATATATATATATATATATATATATATATATATATATATATATTGTATATTGTATATATATATGTATATATATATATATATATATATATATATATATATATATATATATATATATATATATATATATATATATATATATATATATATATATATATGTAAATATATATACATATATGTATATATATATGCATCTCCTTATCATACTTATATATAATAATCCCATATAATAAAGAAATAGATAAATTCGTTTGAGAATCACTGTTGCTTTCACGATAGAACTTCTGTTTGTTGATATAGGTATTTATCAGAAGATTAAACACGTATTATGTTCAATTTGCACAACGGTTAAATACAGAAAAAATAGTGTAATTATTCTAAATATTAGGTTATCTTTTTTACGTGATATTAAATGTACCCCTAATTTTCTTCAAATGTTTTGCCTTAAATTTTTACCAAAAGGTCGTATTCCTTTTGGTAAAACTTTAAAGAAAATATTTTCTATAAATCCCTGAATATTAGAGAAGTCAAATTGTAACCCTGTAATAATATTCTGGAATCATACTTATTTAAGAAAACCATTTATATTCCCAATTACCCAATTAAGACCACATATCTAACATTTTCTCCATTCCAGTATAAAACATCTATCATATTTGTTGTATTCTCTACTATAACAATCATGAAAGTCTCGCATTAATTCTAAATATATACCAAAAATGATGAACGGAAGCTCTTAAAAATAACCAAAAATAACTTCTTTACTGAAGAATAATTAATTACATAGGTGCTGCGTTTTTAATTACAAAACCGTATATCACGTAATTAGTAAATAAAAGATAGTTAAAAAATTAATTACTTTTTGCTCAAAGTAACATTTTTAAAAAAGAAAAAATGGAGTAAATAAACTGTTCTATTTGAACAAATAATACTTTTTTATAAGTCCAAAAATTTTATATTATAAACGTATACAATTTTTCTATAATCTTCTACCTAATAAAAATTTAAAAGCACATTATCATTTCAAAATTAAAAAAAGTTTTTTTTTCTCGAACATCATTTTTAATTAAATATTTTCAAATTTATTTATTTATAATGAATTTTATACGCATAATACTGATGAAAATAATTTAATCAAATTTGAACTTTCATTTTGTTTGTTTTCATTTTTATGAATTTATTATGATTATAATAAAAATATTTCCCCCATAATCCAATTCCAAAAATTGCTTATATCCAAATAATTAATATTATAATATCCATTTAATATAGATTAAAAATAATTAGATTGAAATTCAATTTATTCAATATTTCATTGAGGAAGATCTAAAAATATAATTCCATTATGTTTTTTTAATTCGAAATTTAGTGTTTTTAAAATTTATGTATATAAAACATTGAATAAGTATACATAAAGCAAAGGATTTTGTCCCAGGAAAGTATATGAATTGTATTTTCAAAGCCATTAATACAAAATATTTCTACTTTTCAAACTATTTACTAATAATTTTAATAATTAAATAAATGTATCGAAATATAAAGAATTCTGTAATGTGTTACTATAAACGTTATAAGTTTACGCTAAATAATGATTCCTTTATCTTTTTTCATTATAAATTCATGTTCAATTAATAGCTACAATTAATAGCAAAAATATCAAACAGGTAATTAAATTACTTATGTGCGTGCAACATTTTATGATTTTATGCAATTGCTCAGAAAAATTTCTAATTACATCTTCAATTTAACGAATGAAAATAATGTTAATGAATAATAAGAAATGTTTTAATTAGGATTTTTCCTATTTTCCCACAGTTTTGAAGAGAATAGCAACATTTTAGAAGTAGATATCTCTTTTCAATTATAATATAAAATAATGAAATGAGAGATATGTTAATGATTTTAATTTAAATTAAAACTTATAACAATAATTTTAATTACAATTTGATTTGATTCTCTGAACATTTTTAACAAATAATTGAAATAAATGATTTTAAAAAAAATTCGTTAATTAAAAAAGACTCTTATAAATTAAAAAAATCATTTCAGTTTTAGCATTATAACAATAGTTATTTTCAAATTAAAACTAGAATTTTTTTCATAAAATGCATTTCGTTTTCGCTGTTTGTAATATGTGATATAACGGCTAAATAATACTTTTAGCTCTAATCTTTAAAGAAAAATATATTATTGACCATCCAGCAAGACTAACTATTGAAAAATGAGAGCATTAGAAATTAATTAAACTGCTAGTAGATGTTTGTAGTGAATTTGAAAATTATTTAAATTCATAAATGTTGATTGAATTAGAAATCGTGTGCAAAATATGATTCAAGCAAAACAAAACAAAAAATCTGCTATACCGCTATATAAAAGTGTGACTATGTTTAATCTTTGACTCTGTGATTTGGAGTTACCGGAGCTCAAATGAAAAAATTATCATCTTTGAATTTCTTTGATTCGTGGGAAAAATCTTGAAAGATAATTACCTATCCACTTACAAGTTTATGTCTGCAAAAATTTCGATTCTTAAATGAATCGATTTCATTTGACTTACTTTAATTTATTCAGATGCGATCAGGTTTGTGAGATTGACAACCTAAAGTACTGTTCAAGGCTTAGAGATATAACAAACTAATTTACCTCTTTGTGATCTTCATCAATTCAATCATCAGTGGGTGGTATTCCAGAAAGTGATTACTTGCTGTCTTTTTGCCACAGATGGCTTGACGGTATTGAGGCTCAATCGGAAGAAGAAACAATCTCGACAAATTTTTGACTCAGTCAGTGATGGGCGACTACTACAGGTGGTGATTACCTCTTTATTTTAAGCTACTGATGACTTAGGACATAAAAACCCGATAAGAAGATGACAACGACTCGTTAGATATTCTTTGACTCTTTCAGTGATGAGTAATATCTCAATGAGTGGTTGCTTTTTGTGTTACTAATGGTTTTGAGAAACAAGGATTGTCTTTTGCTCCCATTGGTGCCTAACCTTTTTGTGGGATCAATTTGAAGACCGCAAAAACCAATGTTCTAATATGTGTAAAACGGAAGATGTATGAAGCTTGGCTCAACACTCCTAGTCAAACCCACGTTAAAAGTATATTCTGTGGATCATCAGCGAGAACTACCTCTGAAATTCTAAGATGCTCTAGGCAGAAGATACGTTTAATCGTAGGCTTCATAACTGGGCACTACTATTTCAGAAAACACTTCTATAAAATGAGACTGTTTCAGCAAGACCCTATCTACAGGAAATGTCATATGCAAGAGGAAACGGCCAAGCATATCATTTACGAATGCGAGGCTCTTGCCCTCTCTAGATTAACTTCTTTAGGCATCATCCACACTAGAAAGTTACACCTAGACTCCATTAAAGGGTTATAGGACTTTATTAATAAAGTGGGTGACCCGAGCAACTACAACTAGGAAACATTGGGTTTGGAGTTAATAGTACAAAATGCTAATAAAATCCGAGGTGCCCAATGACATACAAACCCAACTCTAAGAAGAAGAAGAAGAATGGTTTTGAGACAATAGAAATCCGATCAAAGGAGAAAACAGTCTCGTTATATATATTTTAACTTTAGCAGTTGTTGTTGTTGTTTCGAATCCTACACACAGAGATCTAGAGGCATCTAGATTAGATCCATGACACCGTGAACCATTACGAAGTCGAGCACCAAAAGTTGATTTGCGCAGACAGCCGATAGAGTGAACCCCAAATAATCCAGAATGTGATCGGGGGAATCTGGCTTCAGATTGCATTTTGTGCACAAGGAAAAAACCTTGCACTCTGATACGAAAGTCATGCTTTTCAGATGCTCACTAATAAGCCTTGTGACGGGCGTTTGATCATGTCTGTCACCCTCGACTTCTAATGTGCCCCCTGGGTCTTCCTGATGAACCAGGGATGGACGGGAAGGGTGAGAAAAACTTGTCTGTCTTCTTTTTTCTTTATAGAGAAAATTTCTATATAAGTTAGAGTGTAGTCTCTGTTGGGCAACTCGGTCAGTAATTAACAGTATCATCACTTTATCAATGATGAACTGTAATGATGAAAGTAGTTATTATATATTTCCTAACACACATGGGGCCGACCAATTTGTCTAGTGGTCAGCATGTCTGACTGCGGTCCTGGGTTCGAATCCTGGTTTGGGCATGGATGTACTCTCTCTCTCTCTATCTATCCTGTCTATGTCCTTTCCTTGTATGAATGAAGTGTGAATGGTTGCCTACCCTATGAACGGGTCCCTATGGCATGTGTGTACTGAGAAAGTCGGACTCCATATCAAAAATATGGTTCAGTTGGAAAAGTGGAGCAGCGCACCCCATGTTGCCAGCCTAGCTGGCACACGACAAAAACAACACACATAGGAGCGTGATTGTAGAGAATTCCATTTTTCTTAATTTTAGTTGCTCCAAACAGTTATCAGCAAAGTTACGAAGTTAATTACTCAGTTCTAACTCTACTACACATGACATAGAATTGAATGAGCTCTATTAAGAGAAGAACTGGTCTTATTTGATCTCTTTTATTTAAGCAGCAGTGGTAATGTTTCAGTGTGTGACTATTTACAATCTAACTGTGCTGAAACTCACTTAGGACTGTTTCATCTCCTTAAGAGAAGTGATCAATCTCATTTATTCTTCTTTGATATGATCAGTAGTAATGGCATTCGAGAAGGTGACTATCTATCCTCTAACTGTGCTGCTAGTGACTTAGAGCTACTGGAATCTGATTACTAGATGTATCGATCATATTTCATATTCCTTTACATAATCAGGATTTGCTGAATTGCGCTTCTTTACAATATACATTACCTTAAGTCCCACCTCTGATGTTGCATGAATGCAAGATGAGAATATCCGCATTAGTATTGATTTATCCATTTATACAAAATTTGTTATACTTGATGCTATAGGAAAGTTCTTTTAATAATCAATTGAAACAGTCGAAGATCTCACCATTCTGTCATGCATGCATAATTACTTTATTGTACATATGAAATAGGATTTGTACAATCAATAAAAACATTTAATCATCAAACATACAATCAATAAAATCATTTTTAGTAAATTCACGGACAAATATTTTAATTAATTGCTCTAGCAACAGATTTTTTATTGTACACGCTTACTACATTTCACTTTGTAGCAAACTTTATTATTTTAAGTAATCTTCATAAGCCAATGCATTCAATAAGTGACTAATATTGTGTTAATCAATTATCATTTCTCATTATTAATTGAGGCCATTGCACAAAATCCAGTTATTATAGTAAAAAAATAAATCTTGAATTCATAATATTTTGTAAACAAACGCTTAAATTTTTTTGTAAAATCAATGCTACCTTCACATCGGTATTCATACAAATCTAAGGAAATGTTTTTAGTTATAATCAAAATTTGTTAAATTGTTATCAACTGTTACCACCGAAGATTTATAGTATTATATATTTGAGAGAAGATTAAACTGAAATAAGCTTAATCAGTTTACTTATTTAGAAATAAAAAGAATAAGATAACTAGTGGTTTTTCTTAAGTTGCATCTCACATTTGTTTCTTTAATATACTGACTGTCTGAATCCAATGTACCTAATCTGGAGAAGCATAAGAAAACTGTAAATTTAGATACCGATATTCACAAAGTTTTTATAAACAAAAATTAGCACACTTCCACACGAGATTCTCTTGGTAACCTTGAGAATATCCTACCAGTAGTCCGTTCCAAGCATGTCCAGTGTTTCATTTACGTAGTCGCAGTAGCAACAGCCACGATCATTGAGTCACGATGGCCTTCAAGTATCAAGGCATTACGTTGTCGCAGTAGCAACAGCCACGATCATTGAGTCACGATGGCCTTCATGTATCACGGCATTACCTAGTCGCAGTAGCAACAGCCGCGATCATTGAGTCACGATGGCCTTCAAGTATCACGGCATTACCTAGTCGCAGTAGCAACAGCCACGATCATTGAGTCACGATGGCCTTCATGTATCACGGCATTACGTTGTCACAGTAGCAACAGCCACGATCATTGAGTCACGATGGCCTTCAAGTATCACGGCATTACCTAGTCGCAGTAGCAACAGCCGCGATCATTGAGTCACGATAGCCTTCAAGTATCATGGCATTACGTAGTCGCAGTTGCAACAGCCACGATCATTGAGTCACGATGGCCTTCAAGTATCACGGCATTGCCTTTGATGAAGGCCCCGAAGAAGAAATCAAGAGCAGCCACGTCTGTAGATCTTGTAAGCAAGACAATTTGGACACTGAGTCCAACTCATCGGCTAGAGAACACGCTTACTCCAGAGAAGAGGGACCTCAGCTTGTTAGATGATAACAGTAAAAAATTGCTGCATTGTCCAGGTAAATATCTGCCGTCACAGTTGTTTCAGCAATGAAAAAATATTCTTATGACTTTACCTTGTGATACAGCATGCCAGACATTGATTTTTCCGTTTGTAAGTTCATATAAAGTGCTCATGAATCAGACGTGAGAACAAAAAAACATTGTCCCCAAACTCTAAGTATTCAGCTGCCAAATTTGTACAATACCACCCTTGTAGCAATAAATGTTATTATTGGCTTTTCAAATTTGGTACATTTGATTCGAACACTCTATATAATGTTGTCAGTGTATCAGTATACAAAAAAAATGAGAATTAATATTACGAAATAATTTCAGTCAACAGAAGAGTAATCCAATGAACCGAGACAGTAACTTGGGTGAAGATTCATTAAAATTTATTTGAAAGGGTAAATGTCAACGATAACACTTATTGATTAGAGAGAATTCTGGGAAATGTAAACCCTAGTCATTCAGTAATGATTTATTAAGCGTTACACTATCATATTCAACTTAGCTACATCTTAGCGTCATTTTGAACGAGGAAAAAAGTATATTTTAATTCGCGTGATAACTAATAGATAAAACTGTATGCTAAACTAAAATATTAAACTAAATTACAAAATTTTAAAGTATGTTAAGTACTATTTACTTTAAAATTAGTCATTTCATTATTACATACTTCTAATGCGATATTATTTTTAAAAATAAAATAACACTTAAGTTTGTGATCACATTTATAACATTTTATTTCAAACTATAACAGTTATAAATATTAAAAGTGCGTTTATTATTTCCATATCATATATTACATAATTTATAAATTTCTAACTACAGTCATATTCAATGAGGAATTCGAGAATGTATCGTTAGCTAAAAATATGCTTAGTAAATTTAGATTTCTGAATTATACACTTCCCTCAAACATTTATGAAGATTTAAAGAAAGATATATTTTTTGTCTTCACGGACTCTAGTAGAATTTAAAACCATCTCATTATGTGCAATTTTGCATGAAATGTTTCGCCATTTCTATTTCATAACAGAACATATTCAATAAACTAAGATTGTGAAATCTAGTATACTAGCTAAGCAATACATGAAATAAAGAATTGTATGAAACGAAATGTTGACAAAAGAATTTTTTATGTTGGTACGAGAAATATTTAGATATTAAGAAGAAAAGGAACGCCAAAACTAGGCGAGTAAAAATATGCATAAACTAAATA
Source organism: Latrodectus hesperus (assembly GCA_037975125.1). NCBI lineage: Eukaryota > Metazoa > Arthropoda > Arachnida > Araneae > Theridiidae > Latrodectus > Latrodectus hesperus. The sequence goes on from CM075851.1 coordinate 117,378,417, forward strand.
TCAAAAAAATACTTTTATGAAAAATGCTACTTTGTCACTTTCTGCTTTCACTAAACAAACATGCAATTATATAATAATAAATGCTTTTGTGAAAATGAAATTTTTAAAAGACTCATTATCTTAGTAATATATATGAGAAAAGTTTTTGTAAACAAGGAGAGTCACGACTTTTTGTAATTACATACTTTATCAAAATTAAAGAAATATAATTTCAAGCATAAATAAGGTCCTTGTAATTATTATCTCCACGCTAAGGTTTCCATTGAATGTTATTTTTAATTTTATTCAGTTTTTTGCTCTTTAATAAAGTGCCAAAGTAAAAATTTCGCTTTGATTTTAAAAGCAAACATTATTGTTCTTAAATTTAATCAAATTACATATTTTCAAGTGAAAAAGCCGTAATTAAATATTTTCAAATATTTTTGGTAGAGTTTAAAATATACTAATATAAAGCGAAATTCCACATTTTGTTGCAAAATTTTAAATAAAACATTTAACTATGCAGCACTCCTAAATTACAGTGTGTTGAAATTCTTTTAAAAATCCCTATTATTTTGAAAAAGTTAAAATTTATTTTACGCAATTAAAAAAATTAATAACACTATAAGAAAATTTGGGTATTAATTGATTTTATCTGTAGCGTGAATTTTTTTCTGTAAGTAATAATTACGTTTGGATTTTAAGCAAACTATTACTGTAACAAAATGTTTTAATAGTTTACAGAATTTGTCTTGACATTGATTTAATATTTCGTCTCAATGATGTAAATTTAATAGCTTTTAAAAGAAAAAATTATTATTTACATAAGATATAAAACCGTGTTTATTATATACAACTTAGGATATTATGCTGAAATTTTTTTAATATAGTTCATGTGCATAATAGTAATAATAATATAAAATTTCTTTTATATACTTATAAATAAACGTTTTAAAAAAGATTGCAATGTAAAATTCCAATTAAATCTTAACAGAAAATGAGAAATATTTTATATTATTTCAAAAGGTCTTTGCATTGAGCTCAATAATAGAATTGCATTTGAAATCGGAAACATCAAACGAGATGAACTGCAAAATGTATTGAAAATTCCTGTTAAATTAATAATGAAAGAATTTGAAAAGGAATTATTACCAAACAGGTATAGAGAATTTTAATAATTTAAAAAAAAATGGGAATCCTTCTATTTTTCGCTGAAACCCATTTATATCATCGCATTTCTAGTAATTAAAAAAATAGAATTATTTGCTCTTTGGTATATAAAGCATTCTTTTAAAATTAAAGAAAAATCGATATTTACAATAATAAGCAGTTGGTCGTATTCAATTTTCCCTTTTCAAGATATTCTTTTGTAAAACTTCATTCAAAAGTAAATGTAATTATACAATGAGTCCATGAATTTTGTTATTCACATTTTAAAAACCATTTTTAAAATTTCAGATACATGAAAGCCTTATAAATGTCATTTTTCCCCACAGACATTTTAAAGTACGCTGATTTAAACTTGCTTTTAATCTTCCTGCTTTGTTTTTTATTTACTGTAAAATATGCATGTTTAAATTCCATTTTCATTTTGAATAATTAAAATTGAACAAATTAATCTGAAGTATTGATTACATTTATTTTTTGAGAAAAGTATTACATAAACTTACACCCTAAAATACTAAAATTTTGTAAATGGTTTAAAATATTATAAACTTAATGTATTGTTAAAATAATATAATAGCTATATAACTTAATATAAAATATTTTACAAACTTCCAAAAAATGCACTCTCACTTTAAAAGAATTTAATAACGAAGTAATAAAATTCTTTCTTTCAGTGAACAAAAATAAACTAATTATTTTCATTAAAAAATGCAGTGAATACTATTATGTCATTAAAATTACTGTAATGAACTACACTAAGTAACTGCAATTATTTATAAGGAAAACTATATTTAATTCAGTTTTTTATGGACTAGCCACAATCCTATGATTAATATTATGATTTTTCATGAATATGTAATTTGATTATTAATCGTTTATTACTTTAATATGCGATTAATAAAGCATCTAAAACTATCTATTTAATTTACTAATTGATAAAGATATTTAAAAAATTTATAATACAGATAGGTAGGTATCTATCTGTGTATTAAATTTTGTATTATTTCGTATTAGATGTAAATATAAATATCTAGATCAATATTCAATAAATATCAGATTTGTTTAAAAAATTGACAATATTAAATAAATCTCTATCAGCATTTAATTAAGTTCAGTATTAATTTGGCCAAATAACAATGAGTATTACTGAGTTAAAAAATATTGGATTTACTGTGATATTCTTAAGAAATAATTTTAATTATTTAAGTGCGGCTACGTTTTAGGTGATAGAAGAATGGAAATTCATTCTTATTTACATGATTGATAGACAGTTTATATATATATATATATATATATATATATATATATATATATATATATATATATATATATATATATATATATATATATATATATATATATATATATATATGTTAATATTTCATATTATATAATCATGATAAGAAGATTTGATAAAGTTGAGAGACAGGGTTTATTTTGCATTTTAAAGAACTTTTAACATTTTTTGAGTTTTAAGAAATAAAAACAATGAATTTTCATCCCGTTTCAGTTGAATTTTCAATATTTTGAAGAATGCGCGGCAAAATGGTGACATTGATGAAGAATTTAAGATACATTGAAATAATAAGAAAATAGAGAAGATTAAATTCCAAATAAAAGGAATTTATTCCCTATCTTTAATATGACCTACTTTTTTTAAACTTGCTTTTGCAACTATAAATATTTATAAGGATCTAATATTTTAAATAAATTAACATAAAAACATTTTATCTATTAAAATTCTAATATTTCTCAAGAGTTCTTATACACAAGAGTTTTATATTTATTTAACTTGATAGTAAGATTCCTCTGGTTAAACAAAAAATTATTCACCTATGAATGTTTAATTACATCTGTTGAATTATAAAGCAATAAGTAATTAGTCTAATGGCTTTTTACTATACAAATTCAAAATTTATTTATTCTGCATAATCAGCTATAAAGCAATTCATCCAGAATATTAATAAACTAATTGATTAGAGTATTTATTAGCTCACTTTATAAAATATAACCAGTATAATGAGCAAAAAAAGTAATTTGCTGCTGTAACGCAAGTGGTTGTGAATAAAATAGACGAGGGCGCTCAAGTCTCTTGTCACTTGAAAGATTAGATGGGCTTTTCTAATTGCGGTCTGAGAGAATAATTAACAGTGACAAGAAAAGCACTGTACGACATGCTCCCCCTAGATTATCCTCTTACTCTGTCTTAGCTGACACAGCCTTCGATCTCAAGTCTATCACCAGAAACTTCTTTTAGCTCCCAATCTGTTGCTAAAAAAATTTCTGATAATAGAATATCGAAATTACTGAACACCTTAAAAGGTGATCATGGCCCGGGAAATTCACGCATTCTTATATCATATTTATATATATATATATATATATATATATATATATATATATATATATATATATATATATATATATATATATATATATATATATATATATATATATATATATATTGGTAAATTATTTCTTAAATATATATTGTTACAGAATCAATAAAATCATAACTTTATTTTGAGAAATAGGTTTTGGCTAAGCATATCAACCTTTTCAACATATTCATTAAAGTTACATGACAATATAGCTTACATATTTATTTAATTATTTCTTTAAAAAATTAATTTTTGAACTTTGATTGATTAAAAATATTTTTATTCCTAAAATTTTTTATTTAAATATTCATATACAATATGAATAATTTATGACAATATAGCATACACATGTATTAACTATTTCTTTAAAAAATTAGTTTTAAACTTTGATTGATTAAAAATATTTTTATTCCTGAAATTTTTTATTTAAATATTCATATACAATATTAATAATTTATGGCATTATATCTTACACATATATTAACTATTTCCTTAAAAAATTAATTTTTGAACTTTGATTGATTAAAAACATTTTTATTTCTGAAATTTTTTATTTAAATATTTAAATACAATATTAATAATTTATGACAATATAGAGCTTACACATGTATTAAACATTTCTTTAAAAAAATAATTTTTGAACTTTGATAAATTAAAAATATTTTTATTCCTGAAATTTTTTATTTAAATATTCATATACAATACTAATAATTTATGACAATATAGCTTAAAAATGTATTAACTATTTCTTTAAAAAAATAATTTTAAACTTTGATTGATTAAAAATATTTTTTTCCTGAAATTTTTTATTTAAATATTCATAAACAATATTAATAATTTATTCCCATTAAGATATGTGACTCTGATCGACTTCTTTCATTTAAGAAAAATCTTAGTCTTTCCTGGTTTTAACATTATAGCAATACAGTAAGTAATCTATTCTTTAAATTTTACTCTTTTAATAGCTATATATATTTCATAGTAAACTTTCAATTCAATTTTTAAATCAAGATTATTGAGTATCTGATAAATTTACTTTTGAGTTTCGCTGAAATTTGTTTTTCGGAATTTTCATAAAAAAAACTGATTCATGTTACTATAACGCAGCAAAAAATATTTTACTTTGATCCTGTAACAAATTATTTAATAAAATTACTTATTTATTTTATTAAGAGTATTTGTATAAATGGAGATTGTTTGGTTTGTCGCTCAACGATCATTTTTTGCACACGAAAGCTAATTATACTGGGACCTATGGCTTAAAGTGGATTCCGAACCACTACAAACATCCATGCCCAAGGTTGGATTCGAACCCACGAACTGTGGAACCGAATGCAAGAGCGCTAACCATTCGGCAGCTAGCTCGGCAACATAAATAGAGAGTATAACACAATGAAATAATTGAGTCGATAGCATTATGCTTTCCTTTGTGAAATGATTTCTTTCCTTTAAACTTAAAAAAATTGTACAACTTCAAATTTGGATATTTTTACTTATTCGACTATTTCTAATTCATTAAAGACCTGTCTAATAGAGTAAGTTATTTAATGTTAAACTTCAACAAAGCATTTACTAATTGAAGAAATAACTAACAGTACAATTTTTTAATGTTCACTTTTGTGTATATTAATGATCAATTAAAAGACAGAAAGTTTTAATCTGTAGCTTTAAATCTTTAAAATTATTTTTAATATAAAAATATTTTTAAAGTTTCAGAGATTTATGAATCTAATGAGATTCAATATTATTTCAACAATATATGAGCTGCAATTGTAGGTTGTATAACCTTTATTCTATTTGGATGTATGTATAAGCAAATGAAATGATTTCATCATTTTATAAATTTTATTTTATTTACAAAAGTGTGTACACTTGAAATGCATTTACATTTTATTACAGAACTGATACTTCGCGAAAAAGCATTTTTACAAATGAATTTATGGCACATAATTGACTAAATTAATTTTAAATAGGAGCAAATACTCATTTAAATTGAAATGTATAATCAAATAAGGAAACCTCATAACTTATGCATTTATTTATTTTAAACACATTAAAAAAGTGATTGCATTAAAAGGTACATTAATATATATATATATATATATATATATATATATATATATATATATATATATATATATATATATATAATACATTATCTTAGCACAATTTAAGTTAAATCTAAGAACAAATCGTATTTATTAATTTTTAAGCATTGCTGAAAATTATGTGATATAAAAGAATATTTAAATTAAATATGTACATAAAGCTTAATAACTATTTCTACTGATTTTTTTAACTTTTAAATAAGTAGTTTTATGAAATTAAAGATAATAGCTAAGATAAAAGCCAATAACTACTAAAATTCCGAAATCCTTAAAAAAACAGATAATAATGTATGATAACTTATATATATATATATATATATATATATATATATATATATATATATATATATATATATATATATATATATATATATATATATATCGATTACAAATAATCTACAAATTCTCTTTTGAATTCTACACAAAATATCGATAAGTTAACTTTTCAGTAACTGTTTCCCAAACAGAAACTCTATACCATAGAAAGTACATATATTTTCATTGTTTACTTTAGTAAAGAAAATAGATATATTATTCGGATATATATTAATCTGTAATTACTTTCTAGGAAATGAAAGCGAAACATTTTTCTCTTTCTAAAGTAAAAAGAAATATTCTAAGAATCAAGTCGTAACAAATGTCATTTTTTTCCTGGTGAAAGTTTTTTTTCTTAAAAGTTACCAAAAGGAATATCAGCTTCTCTTTAATGTTGTTCCCTTAAAATATAACTTGCGGCTAGAATTCATTTAAATAAAAGAACTTAAAGGTGAAAAATTACATTTGATTTTTGAAATTAAATTGACTCCTTTTTCAGGGAAAATTCACTCGGGATTTTACTGTATCCGGTTTTTTTTATGGATTTCACTCTTATATGTTTTTTTATTGTTAAGGTGGTATCTTTTATAAAATGGTAATTATATTGGTCAAGCAAAGTATATTATGTTAAATTATTATGAACTAATATACAGAGTGCGGCAAGATAACTTCCTTTTTCCTTATTACAATAACACAAAAAATATTAGAGATATATTTTTATTTATTTTTGCATGGAAATGTTACACATTTAAATTTTTTGTTTACAGAGTTTTAAATACCATATTGGAAACGTAACACCCGCCATTTTTCTTCTTCTTAGACTTGGGTTTGTATGTCATTGGGCACCTCTGCTTTTATCAGTATTTTGTTCCATTAATTCCTAACCCAATGTTTCCTAGTTCCAGTTCCTCGGGTCACCCACTTTATTAATAAAGTCCGATAACCCTTTAATGGACTCTAGGGTTAACCCTCTAGTATGGATGATGCCTAAAGAAGTTAATCTAGGAAGGGCAAGGGCCTCGCATTCGTAAATGATATGCTTGGCCGTTTCCTCTTGCGTATGACATTTCCTGCAGATAGGGTCTTGCTGAAACAGTCCCATTTTATGGAGGTGTTTTCTGAAATAGTAGTGCCCATTTATGAAGCCTACGATTAAACGTATTTTCTGCCTAGAGCATCTTAGAATTTCAGAGGCCATCCTCACTGATGATCCACAGATCATACTTTATCGTGGGTGTGACCAGGAGTGTTGAGCCAAGCTTCATACATCTTCCGTTTTTCCCAACTAAGAACATTGGCTTTTGCAGTCTTCAAATTGATCCCACAAAAAGGTTCTGCACCGATGGATCGAGACGATCCTTGTTCAGCAAGTTCATCTAACACCCGCCTAACATTGGTGATACACTGGGTGAACCGAGTTCTGCTGTTCATACTACTCTCTTTTGGACATTGGTAAAGTTTGTTCACCGTTTCTCTTTGAAAGTTTCTTCCAAAATTACTGGGGGATCAGTGCAGGCACGGGACTGTAAATACCATGAATTAGGGTATACCATGATCGCTGTGACGTTGTCTATGCGAATTTAATTCAGTAAGGTGCGTCTTTCGTTCAACTAATGTACCAGGGAGGTGAAAGAACGACTTTGCCAAAATTTCATCGATAGATGGCACCACCAGAGGATCCCCACCCTCAATTTTGGCATTCGTCTGAAGGGAGAGGAAGTTTTCTCAAGACCATTACAGCCATGTTAATTGTTCAACAATCAATCACGGGGCATTTGATTCCACAAATTTAGCAAGCACGTACATCGCATTTACGCTGTAAGTCTTTGGCTGCATTGGAAATTGAACCCCACTTTTCCAAACGGAAGGCCGATACCCTAATCACTAGGCTACCACGGCTACTTTATTTTATAAAATATCAAACGGATACGGTGCTTAAAAATCTTGCAGATGATATGATAAGAATTTTCGCTTAGTTAAAGACAGGTTTTGTTCTAAGGTAGATTTTAAGGTTGTCATATTTATTATACAGCTCCGTAATCTCTATGTATAATAAATATGAGTTATTCAGCATGTTGATAAATATGGTAAAAGTAATAAAGCCTTATGTGAAAAAAAAAGAAACTTTCCTGTATGAAGCTGAAAACATCAATTTCGCAAAGAATCAAGATAAGAATTTCTACTATTAGATTCCACTTTAGTAAAATGAAAACCTAAAGTGAAATGACTGGCAAGTAATGTCAGCAAATTTAAATGTCCAAAGTGCCTCACATTAACCAAACTTACTTCATTGAACTTAGCATTGTGCTTACTTTTAAGACAACGTCCCATCACACAATAAGATCTAAGAAGAGAGATAGAACGTCACATCAGACATCTTTTAAGACAACGTCACATTACTTTATTGATTTGATTGTCTTTTTCGATCACTAATTAAGAGAGGGAACAAAGCTGACTCTGAGTCCATATAAGCATTTAAGGTCGGGGTGAGAATCAAATCCAAGAGATATTGATTTGAAAACGAGAGTGTTAACAAGGCATCACAACAGAATTAAATACGATACCGTAGTTACACTTATGGCCGAAAGTCTGCGCTCAAGCTATTAATGCTTGTTGTTAATGTAGTGATTCATAAGTGAAATAAATTTTCCTTATTAAATAACAGCATTCTAGATACCTCAAATAAAATACATTTTAATAGTAGTAAGTAAAAATTATTTGAAAGCAACAATATAAAATAAAAAAGTACATAAATTATAAAAGAGAAATCACATGTACCAGAAAGTCAGCATACAATTGCAAAAATGTTGAAATTAATCCTAGTTTTCGGAAGGTTTATACATGGAGGAATAGGTTTTTCTTTTAACACTTTTCTCAATCTATTTGGCATCGACTGAATAAGTTTTGATGTGCCTTCTGAAGTAATTTTTCCCAGTCTTCTCTCATAACAGATTTTAGCATTTCTTTGAATGTTATGTGATGTTCTCTGATTCTTCTTTCAAGCAAATCCTGTTGTTGTTGGCGTATTCTCTTTAAAGATCTGACATTTGTCAGATCAGCTCCATTAAATTGTTGACAGTTAAAAATTCAATGACTAGCAAGAGATTTGAGGATAAATCCTCCCGGGAAAGTCTGAGGCAATCCAGAATATGTTACTGAGGCTGGATGTTCACAGCATGTTTTGCAAGTGGGATAAATTTTTGTACCACGTTCAAACGATAAACATTTTAAATGTCCCCTTGAGAATCTGACCAAGGCTGTCTGAGCTTTTCGGTTACTTTTTGTTTCCAGAAGAGTTTTAGGAGATGTTCCAGAGTACCATTGGTTTGTTGGTGGAATTTGCCAGATTGAATTAAGTCTAGATTTTTTCATTAGATTAAAGTTCCTGATATATAAGTGATGAATCAGTGGGCGTATCTTCCTTACTGCCCTCTTTGGCCAATTCATCCGCGGTCTCATTGCCTCTAATATTAACATGGGTTGGGATCCATTGAAGATGTACAACATGTCTTTGGGAGATCATTTTCAATTTTAGGAGAATAGATAGACTTGTTTCATCCTTTATAGAGGACCAGTCACTGAGATGTTGCTGTGCACTGCGGCTGTCTGACAAACTCCAAAGTTCTCCCAAATCACATTTGCTGAAAATAATAGCAGCAAGTCCCCCTTTAATCGCTATTAACTCACTTCTGAAAACTGAACACGTGTCAAGGTTACGTTGCTTTATCATGATTTCAGACTAAGGGGCTCCAATATAGACTCCGCTCCCAGTACGGTCTTTTGTACGACCACCATCGGTATACATTTGCACTGCATCGCAGGGAATGCAATTAATAATTTCTATTGCTAATATTCTAAGATGATCTCCGATGTGAGTTTACTTGTTTGCAGTGGAACTCAGATTAAAGTGAAAGAAGACTCTTGGCATAAGCAAGTCCTACAAATGTTCAATGATATTTAGGTCTGGAGAGGTGCATGCAGTTGTTTTGGCACATGATACTGAAGCCATAACCGCACAATGTTTGCCGTGTTCTTTGGGTCATTGTCCTGCTGGAAGAAATAATCTTTATTCAATCCAAATTTGCAGGCATTTTGTTTTCCTTTTAATATGATTAAGTAATCGACTTTATTCTTTATCGATTCAATAAAATCCAGGTTACCACTGCTTCCCATACACCCCCAAATTATAACACCTCCTCCACCATGTTTGAAAGTCAGAAGAAGGCTTTCTTTTTTGAGTTCTGTACCAGGTTTCCTCCAGACATATTTCTTTCCTTTTATTCCAAACATGTAAAATTTGCTTTCATCTGAAAAAATTACATTGTTCCAGAAATTCCGTATCTTATCCAAATGTTCTTTCTCTAACGCAATTCTTTTTGTTCTGTTTACTGATGAAATTTATGGTTTTTTCTTTGCAAACCTGGCATGTGAAAATCGTGCTTTTTCAATACTCTTTGAACTGTGGTCAAACTAACATTTTTTGGATTCTCTCAGCAACATTTTTTGCTATTTTTGGTATCTTTCGAGGATTTTTTTGCACAGACCGAATTACAAAGCAGGTCTCTCGAAGCGTCAATGCAATCGGTTGGTCAGTTTTCGGTTTTGATGTTAAAACATCTGTTAATTTATAGTTGTTAATTACTTTTTGGATCGAGGAATGTCTCCTAATAACTCTCTCAGCTATTGCTCAGTGTGATTTCTTAGATGTCCAAACATTTACTATAATCTTTCTCTCATTAACATGTATCTGTTTTCTTTTACCTGACATGTTTCCTGGAAAACGTTTTAAAGCAAAAACCGAACATCAGATTTGAGAAGAGCTCAAACTTACTTCGAAATGGTACCTTTAGAAACTAAACGTACTAAAAAAATGATCGGTGAATGCTGTTTTCTTAAGTGTACACTGCTTTTTGGTGAAGCTCTTGAATGTCATTTGGCGAGTATTCTTAAATTTTGGGACCAATTGGCTTATTTGTTTCGTTAATTGAAATATATAATTTTAATGAATCGGTTGCAGGTACATTGCTTTTTTAGCACATGAAATTAATGGATATTTTAGAGTAAATATATAAAGAAGAATGTTCTCCGTTCGCAGACTTTCGGCGGAAAGTGTATTTTACCTGTCTTACAAAATTTTAATGAATTTGGTAATGAAATATTTTAAATGTTTTTATTGCAGAAGTAAGTTTCATATATTTTATTATTGAAAAAAATTTATCATCATTTTGATTATATATTGTTGAATTTTATTTCAGTGATAAAATATATTTTTAAGTGGTAACCAAATTTACAAAATCAAAATTTGATTATGTTTTTTTTTTTTTTTTTTTTTTTTTTTTACTGCACACAGTAATATTACGTCAGATAAGTTAAACCAATATTTTTTTTATTGAATGCAATCTGAAACATTATAAAATTAAAAGTCCCATTAAAAAAAATTTCTATTGAAAATTATGTAAAAAAAATATGTGACATAAGTTAATGTTTTTAATATCATATTCTAAATTTGAATTTTGTATAAATACAAAAATTCTTTGAAAACTGAACCTTCATGTGTACTTTTACATAACACAATTTTCAAGCTTTTTTTTACTTTATATAACGTTTCCATAAAACATTTACCAAAACAAACTGCCATAAATATTAATAATTTCCCATAAATGTTTTTAAGTTATCAAATACATTTTAATAAATAAGGCAATAAAATCTTACAAAATAATTAAATCTTGATAAAAGAAATCGAAAAGTTACTGAATTACGTGTATTTGTAAAACTTAAGAAGGCATTAGATTTTAAATTCAAGAGCTCTTAGACTTTTTTAACGTTTAATGTTATTTGGGTATTAAGAGCTTAAAACTGAGTAAGATAAAAGAAAAAGAGAGTAGACTTTTTTCAATGAGATTTCGAAAAACTATAGTTTAACGACTTTGATGATTTAACTTTTAATTGCAATTTTTCCAACAATACAAAATTAAAAATATTTTAATCCATTTGTAACTATATTTTTAAACTTATTTCAATGTGATTAAAGTCACTTTGTAACCTTCTTACACTCATATAATAGGAAATGCTACTAAAAATGTCATTATTAATGAAATAGTATCTTCTTAGTTACTACGTGAAAATTCACTGTTCTTATTCTTAGTAAATATGTAAATTCACGTGAAAAAGTAATTTGTTACTTTTATGAAACTGGAAGTAAAATATAATTCCTTCGTATACTTTCAAAATAAAACATTTCAATTTTTTTTATAATAAGTAGCTTATTATTATTATTATACATATAGAAAGAGTTAAAATTTCGATTACTTTAACAGCTTTTTTAGAAGACAGAAATTCATACGTATTTAAATTCAGTCCAGTTTTCCTCTTCTTTGAAAAATGCAATGTGTTTCATCGATTAAACATAATAAATTTCATGGGACTATATACAGTAAATCAAAATTTATAGTATAAGACTCAATTTTGCTTTCTCACCAACTCTGGAATATGCATCGCATGTAATGTTATGACATGGTCGACTAAATATAAAATAAGTAATCAATACTCCTATTTCGGAAATTTATACATCATCTTTTAAAAAAAATAAACATGCATACACACACACACACAAATATAATATATATATATATATATATATATATATATATATATATGCATACATATATAAATGTATACATATATATATGTATATATTTGCATATATATATACATATATAGTTTCAATTTTAAAGGTTTTTCTTTTGAATTTGAATTAATTTTCAAATTTCGCTTTCCATTGTTGGAAGGCATTTTGAACAGTACTTTTGAACGTTGTTTACTCTTTCGAATCTTTGTACCAGTAAATTCATATGCCATCCTTCTTGTTTTCTATTCCTTTCTCATATGAGAAGGTACAATTTTTTTTTACTTTTTTCTTATACATTTCTTTTAATTTTCTTGGTTATTAAATACAGTTCTTATGTCACCAGTTTAATAGCCTTTCTAGGCTCTGATTACTTTACTTTGCATTCGAAGTGAACCAGCTTATTCTCACAGAAAATTTTTTTCTACATTTGAAACATTTTGGTAATATCATGCGTTTTGTTGGTAAATAACAATACTAGAGAACGTTAAGCAAAGGAAAATGATAAACATTTATTTTTCAGTTTATCGAATGTAATTTCTGCATTGCCATCCATCAGAAAAAATATTTGGGATTTCGTTAAATTCCTTTTTTACTTACTCTCCCTTGATGAATTCTTTTCAGAATTTGTGTTTTGAATATTCATAAATCCTTAGACCATTTTTCGTCTATTTTCTTTTCTCTAAACGTGGTCAATAATAACAGAGTAAACAGTAAAAAATCGGTATGGGATTGGAAAACAATGTACATCAAACAATTACAATAGTGCATTGACCTCCACCAGTAAAATACACATTAATTTTATCTCACAGCAATAAATTTGTCATTTTTAAAATTTATAAATTTCTCATATTGGTAAATTCTTCAAAAATACTGCATTTATAAAACTATTAAAATTATCTTTCATCTTTGTTTCTCTTGTTGTTGCTTATGACTCCTGGACAAGCCAAGCTCGTTATGCCTTTGGCAGTGCGAATTAAGTCAATAGAGAACGTCTTTCGTTTGAATCAGAGCACCACGAAGGTGAAAGTACGAATTTGCTCTTTTTGAGGTGCCTCGGAATTTTGAACCAATATCAGGTGACGAGGCCACACTTGAGCTGGCACCTTCCTCTCCACATCCACGCCACACCAGCGGAAGGACTTTGGACGTCACATATTAACGTGTACACGTCCCCAATTCACGGAGTTCCAGCCACCCAGTGAAGGAGAGTACACCGTGGTCACCCTCCCAACCACTGCCCGCGGCAAATGGTGCTTCACTTTGCTGAGCTTACGGGAACCGGCGTGAAGCTACTGAGCCACTGGAATTCAGCTTTGTTTCTTAACACTGTAATCAAATTACACAGTCTATCCAGAAACTAATAAAATAATCTAATATATAACACCGATCAAAAGATGGTATAGTCATTAATAGAGCTAACTAACAAATTGCTTAAATCTCCGAATAATATATGAGGCAAACCATTGGAATTAACCTGGGTTACAAGCTACGTGTGATTGCGCATACTGAAAAGCATAGAAACAAAGTTACAGAGAGGTATTTCGGACCACCCCCAACTGAAAAAATGATAACAACTTGGTAGAGACAGGAGAAGGAGTTAAAAATGGAACCCACATTAATCATTACCTACTGGACCTAGATAAAACAAAGAGAGACGGTTTAGTTAAATCATTGGAGAAATGTAGCAATAGTTAATGATGCAGTGGAGGGTCAGATATTGATTTAGAAAAGTTTTCAAGTGATTTTTCATTTAGCTCTAGGGATGCGTGTCTGGATTTTGAAGAAAGTATGAGTATTATTTCTCAGATAGATTCGATGTTTGTAGAAAGTATTACATTCCATTTATATCACTTAACATTTAAAATTCTATAAATTCATTATAATGAACATTTCTAAATTATATCCTTCATAAATGTATATAATACGGAATGTATGGCCAATATGGTATATATCATATTCCATAATTCCAACAAGGTAACTTGCCTAAACTGAGGATTTGCTAATGATAATCCAAATTTAAAATGTAATAAATATAAATCAATATATGTATTGTTGTTGTTATTTTTCTCTTATCTGGTTAGTTATTAGACTAAACCATAGGTTCCCAAAATGGTCCAGGTGGACCCCCAGGGGTCCATAGAAGACCACACGGGGTCCACGTAGATGTGAAAAGAAAACAGGGGTTCACAAGTTGTAAGTGGGGTTCTACGAAAAACTTTCTGTTTTCATAATAAAGAACAAAAATTTTGGCTTGGATTTACCTATCAACATAGGCAGGTAGCATCATTCACTAAGTAGGGACTCAAAAATATTCGAGACTCAGTTCAAACACAGAATTGAATAGAACAATAGATAATAGTACAAGTGTACGCCACATGGCGAGACTTGCAAAGTGCTGCCCATGCGCCGTCTCATTTAACGAATGACTGACTATCTTTTATTGTTGATTTACATTGCAGAGTTCATTGTTAATTTTTTGTCAATTGTTGATTGTTTTTAATAATAAATGCTTATAATTTTTTATATAACCACGAGTATTATATTTATAAATAGTACACAAAAAAATGTGCTACTTTTTATTTCTTCTTAACACCCCCAATTTAGAATAATATTTTTTAGGAGTTTTGGGAATACAGTAGAAATGCAGCAGCAGTGGGTCTACCAAAAATAGTAAAACTTTGAAAGTGGTCCACAAGAAAAAAAAGTTTGGGAGCTATTGGACTAAACCATATCCTTGAAACCATGAAATGATAAAAAAAATCCAAAACATACTAGAAGAAGGAAAGAACAGAATAAGACTTAGAAACACAAGTCATCGTTTCTAAATCCTAAGCAGGAAAGCAGATTACCAGCGGCAAAATGCGTGATGCCACATTTCCTATGCGCATGGCGAATGTCGTGTTTCCTTGGTCAATTCTAAGATATTTCAGGTGTCCACTTATAAGTCTTGATAAATCTGTCTGCAGTACACGTTTACCCTTAATAGTGACAGTACCTCCTGGTTACTTGTTGCCATCCCGGACATCAATCGGGAGATAAACCAATGGTAGATTTGACTTTTGAGCATATTTCCAAAATTATGAAAGTTCTAGATGTTAAGGTTATTAAATGTCTCTCCTTTGAAATGATATAAATGATTTCATTACCATTAAGCCCAATGTATGAAGTGATCCGTTGTAGATGTTCATTATTTCCAGATGAGAGCTTTTGCAGCAGGAATACAACAGAAATCTAAGCTCTGTCACAAATACGAAACCAGTTTTGCAGGTGTTAGTTGGAACAAAGATTGTTAGTTATAATCCCGATATCCTTATAATCTGTACAGAAATCAAAAACTGTGAGACCCTCTTTAAATGCTTTTGGTTCTGAACAAAAAACAGAACAGTGATCCGAATTTCAGAATTTAGTGATGTTGTTATTTATGACATTTGGACAAGCCAAGCTCGCTATGCCATTGGCTATGCGAATTTAAGTTTGTAGGGTGCATCTTTCGCTTAAACAGAGCACCACGAAGGTGAAAGTATGATTTTGCTCTAAACTTCTCTGATAGGTGGCATCACCAGAGGATCCACTCCCTCAGTTTTGACATTGATTTAAAGGGGGGAGGAAATTTTCTCCAGACCATTACACCCAGTGGTATTTACTCAAGGATAGACCACAGGATTTTCAATCCCACAGATTTAACGAGAACGTATATCACATGCAATAGGTGGGTCTTTGGCGGTAGTGGGAATCGAATCTCGCTATTTCGGACGAAATGACGAGTCCGGAACCCCGTAACCGCTAAACTACCACGTCCCTATATAAATAACAACTATAGTTGGTAAATATACTTCAATAATATGAAGTAAATGAAGTTTTTGAGAATGCGCAACTGTAAATGCCGAGAAGTTCTAAATAGTAAGCTGTCCAAGATTTTAGTATATCTCATTTAATCATGGCCAAGATGACCAAAATTTTGTTTTGATAACCCCACATTACTCCACATTGCGTGTCTTGGTTTAAAATAATTATAGGTTTACACAGCTAATTATTTGAATGCACAATCCAACAATGAATGCACACCATTAAAGCAATATAATAACTAGTTCCGTTGAAAAAGTAATAATCGAATAACTTTTATATGAAAGATGTAAATTCGTATTTATAAAAGACAGGATATTATCTCTTTTGTACATCATTCTCCAAAAAATTCTATCAGAAACTGAAGAAGTCAAGCTAATGGTTGTACGTATTACCTGGCTCATATCTGAGATAAGATGGAATTTATCTCAAAACATTGAAATAACACGGACAGCAGAAACCATAATTATAGTATAGTTTCGCTTCAATCTTGAAATAGTTATTCACGCTAATAAATCCTATATGAGCTACGAATCTCATCTTGTGGAAAACTGTTTTTCGCACTTTATTTATTTCAGTTAATTTTAGTAATGTATGTACAATAAATATCTATTTTAACGATCAATAATAAGCCGACCGATTGCTGAGTGGTTAGCGCTCCTGACTCCTGAGCTGTGGGTCCTGGGTTCGAATCCCGGTTCGGGCATGAATATTACTTTCTCTGTTCTCTCTGTGTTTCTCTATAATTTCTTCCGTTATGATGTATGAATGTGGCCCGCCCTATAAACGGGTTTGTGGTGGTATGGCGCGGGCAACGCTACTCGCCTCCGTGGCTTGGTTCATAGGTGCCCGCTGGGTAACGACCAATGAGTAGCAGTTTCTGGCCTTGTTGTGGCATAGGGTTCAACTCTCAAGTGCCCACCATTGGAAAAAATGATCAATAATAAATAATTTTGCAAACATTGAAATAAAATACAAAGTAATCAATAAAATTGTTCAGATGGAATATTTTTGCGTTCAAGTAATTTTTATGCTGAGTATCATTATATAAGGAAATATTTTAAAGTATACTATCTTCATTTCATATATTATTGCATTTTATTTTATATAAAAATATTCTTTGCCTCTGAATTAACCTTTGGATTTAAATAATGAAAACTGATACATTATATTAAATATTTAGCTCTGTATTACTTGATGGTATTTCAAATTTCAAGAATGATAACAGGATCAGTATCCAGTATTATACGATATAAAAAAAAATTCTGAGTTTCAGTATCAATTCATTGTATAAATTATTCATATAAATACCAATAGCATAGAAATTTTATGCACTAAATCATATTTTTTATAAAGATTAAATTACTTTTCGATGAAATTTTACTGCAAATACGTCAGTTTCAGAGCCTGTTTTCGTTCTTTAAGTACATGTCACTATGAAAAATTTCTGTTTTAAAAGACGAATACACTTTCTTCTTTATTTTAACAATTTTTGATACATTTCATCAATACATTTTAGTTGAAAAACATTGAAAAATGTTCAAAGTCATTTTTTGTTTAAGGTCAAGATAGCAGAGTGATAAATTGAAATACTTATATAAGCAAAAAAATACCATTCTGTCCATGAAATATAAAAATATCGCAGAATTTCTTTCAGCTAAAATACTAAAATATTGCTTCAGAATATAGAGGAATTCATTTAACAAAGATTTTAGTAATAACGTTTATTATATATTAATGAATATATTATCTTACATCGAAGCAATATACTCTGCATGAAAAAAGTAGAACACTGATATATTATAAACTGTGCTTTATAGTTTAGTGATATTTAAGTAAATTTTCTTTTATTTTCAGTGAATGAGTTTTATCTTCCACTAAGGAAATATTATAAAATAGTACTTATGGATTTTTTTTTTTTTGGTCTGAAAAAAATCGAAGGAACGCTGCAGAAGGTTCTCTATTTGGAATCTGTTGAAATGAAAGATTATTTTCTTATAGCTTTTTTGAAAAATTTGTTGTGTTGAAAAAAATCCTCAATTTTTGTACAGTTTAATTTAACTAGGGGTACACCTTTCAATCAATTTCAAAAAGGCTAAATTGTACCATATAAAGGTCTTGGTAAAGGTGTAACAGAAATTGCAAGGCTGTTTCTAACTTCTTGTGAAGAATCCAAATTATCAGAGGAAAGCAAAGACTGAGAGACCTAAAAAAAGTTTTCACCACGTAATCAAAAGAAAATCCTTAAAGAACTTAAAAATAAAACCTTAGAATCATTGAAAAAGCACAGATCAACCTGGAATAGCACATGTAACTAGAACAATACTTTACAACTACGTAAAAAGATCGGAAATTTTCATATTCAAGAAAAGAAAGCCCCGTCCTAAATGGAAAAACAGGCACAATGCGCATCGGCAACAACAGGGCAAAGAACATATGACTTGGAGCTAAGAATGGATTTCAGTTGTTTTTTCTGATAAAAAAAATTTCAATTTAGAGGGCCCAGACAATTATATACATTATTGGATTGTTTTTGAATTCATAAGAAAACATGTATTCTACCAAGCAAATGGGAGGGGGTAATTTAATGGCTTGGATAGCTGTTCTGTTTGGTGGAAAGACCAATCTAGTGTTTCTTGATGGAAAACAGAAACATAAAGATTACATTCAAATCTTAAATTCAGAACTTCTTCCCTATAGCGCAGAGGTAGGTTGTTTAAAGTTGGATATTTCAGCAAGATAGAGCATCAATTCACACGGCCAATGGCATTGAAAAGTTTTTTGAAACAAATAATATTTGGGATTTGCATTGCCTTCTAAAAGCCCTAATCTGAATATCGTTGAAAATATATGGTCAGTAATTGTTCGGCTTGCTTACGCTGAGGGCAAGCAATATGAATTTTTGGTCGAACTTCGAGAAACTTTGAGTTGAGCTTGGGACAGCTTTTGTAAAAGCGGAATTCAAGATTTATATGATTTAATGCCAAATAGTGTCTTTGAAGTAATTAAAACAAAAAAATTTCTTATTGACAAGACTTTTATTTTCATTATTTAAAACTGTCTTTCTACTTTTTTCACACAGTATGATTTGGTTGAAACTAATTTTTAATTGTAATAAGAGCAAGTAATTTTTTATTTTATGATACAGATATAGTTATCTGATTGTAAATAATTGCTTATAAATGCTGTTATAAAATTATTTTGTAAAAATTAATAACTCTTCTCTTATTTGTAAAAGTTTTAGTGTCCTACTTTTTTCATGCGGTGTATTCATATGTAGATTTAAAATATTCCTGTATAGAATTGTTGTTGTTGTTGTCATGTGCCAGCTAGGCTCGCAATATGGGGTGCGCTGCTCCACTTTTTCAACTGAACCATATTTAGGTGTGGAGTCCGACTTCTTCAGTACTCACATACCATAGGGACCCGATTATAGGGTAGGCAACCATTTACAACACATTCATACAAGGAAAGGATAAAGACAAGATAGATAAGGAGAGACAGTACATCCATACCCGAACTGGGATTCGTACCCAGGACCTCCCTATCCATAGTCAGGGACTCTGACCACTAGACAGGGTGGGTGGTTCCTGTATAGAATTATTTCTGTATAAAAGAAAAATATTCGAAACGAAATAGTAAAGCATTTATCATAAAAAATACTTTGAAAATAAATATGCAAATATTTCATGTAAAAATTACTTAGAGAGACTTTTATATAGAATGCAACCAATTATGTTGTGACGTTAAAATTAAATTTCCATTCAGGACTATAGATCAAGTCATTTACTGTGGATTTCATTAGTATATTTCTGAATAAAGCTAGTTTGAGAAATTTATAACTCTAAAGTTGTATCTTCCAAAACAATGAGCACATCAATTCTAATTTATTTCGGATTGAAATGCTGGGGTGAAATGTAGAAGCCATGAGTAAGGAAATTTAATTCACTTAAATCCGGAATTCCTCGATACGCATGATACATCGAGTTATATTTTAATCGCAGCCTCACCCGGTGACAAGCTGTCTTCAGCGAGGTCTGGGAAAGAGAGAAATATTTCCCGAGATTAAATTCTGGCATTTAGGGAGAGGTAGAGAGGGGAGCCTCTAAATGCTGAGACATGTCAAATCAATATGCATTCATTAAGCTGTTGCCAAACCTGCTGCTTGCGAAACGATCCCGTTCTCTGTCAAAAGCGCCACTTCTTAGAACAAGCAACCGCACAAGAAGATTCGAATTCCATTCCCTGATTAAAAACCCAGAAATTCTTCTCTCATTTCTTGGGAGCTCCTTTCTTTTGGAACTTAAAAAAAAACACATTTTATATGTCATTTAAACAGTTTACTGTCAAAATTATAACTAATTATCGCGTGGGTGGCGTCCAATATTTTTAGAATATTTTTTAAATTTTTGTCTCTTAAAAAATGTCGGCAAAGTGTCGTAATTTCTAAGTCATAGTTTATATCTAAGTAAATTAGTTAAATCCAGTAAATAACAAAAACATTAGTCTCCCAACTTGTCAAGTGGTCAGCGTGCTTGACTGCGGATAAGGAGATCCTGGGTTCGAATCTCGGTTCGGGCATGGATGTACTTTCTCTCTCTATCTATCCTGTCTTTGTCTTTTCATTGTATGAATATGGAGTGATTGGTTGCCTACCCTATAAACGGGTCCCTATGGCATGTGTGTACTGAGGAAGTCAGACTCCACACCAAAATAGGGTTCAGTTGAAAAAGTGGAGCAGTGCACTTCATGTTGTCAGCCTAACTGTGGCACACGACAACAACAAAAACATTAGAATTATTATATATCAAAATTTTAAAAAATTTACTTAAATTATCCTCACAAGAATTCTAATACGAATGCGTGGTTAATGTGTTTTAAATTTCTCCGAGATGAGATGTTGAAGAAGAATTGCTAAAATAGAATTTGTAGAGTATATTTAGTGTACCTCTTCTTTTTGATGCAACAAAAAAATTGTTTGCCAGGAAAGCGATGAAATTTGCCAAAATTTCCTCAAATTCAGAAATGCACCAAAAGAATTATATATCGTCTGTACTCTAATTATTTCAAATTTTGGTTTGCACATTTCCTTATATTTCATAATATTAATTTTAAAATGCATGAATGCTTGAAATTGTAAGTTTTTGAAATTGGATTCCTACTGCTTTATTTTCATAACACAAGACCCTTAAGTACAAGTGGAAAACGAGCCATTATTTTTCTCTATTCTAGCTGATTTTAATTTCAATAAATTATTTTTTGTTTTTTTTTATTTAAATAATTTGAAGTAATAGATTATTTAGTGTAATGTTTATTGTGTATTAAAGACAAGATGATCGAGTGATTAAACATAACCATTATTGATTACAACAACAAAAATAAGTTATGAATTTCATCCACATGTCACTCATCACACTCACTCACTTAGCAATTAACTCTAAAAAAAAGTATCAACTGTTGCAAGTTACAGCTTAAACAATTACGAGTTATTGAATACAATATTTATCTATCGGTTCAACATATCTTCCTTTTAGCTTTTAAATCTATAATAATCCTTTATTATAGAATAAGGAATAAAGGCCGAAGAATAAGGGCCGTGGTAGCCTAGTGGTTAGGTACCGCCCTTCCATCCGGAAGGGTGCGGTTCGATTCCCAATGCCGCCAAAAACCCAGCCGAGTACATGCGATATACGTGCTCGTTAAATCTGTGGAATCGAAAGTTCTGTGGCCGGTCGTTGAGCAGTTACCATGGGTGCAATGGTCTGGAGAAATTTACTCCCCCTTCAGATCAATGCCAAAATTGGGGGAGTAAATCCTTTGGTGCTGCCATCTATCGGAGGATTTGAAGAGCAAAAGTCGTACTTTCACCTTCATGGTGCTCTCATTAAACGAAAGACGCTCCCAATTGACTTAAATTCACATAGCCAAGGCATAGTGAGCTTGGCTTGTCCAAGTGTCATTAGTAACAAGTATGGAATAAATTAGATAATTTGTTCAGATCTAGTCTGATGATGAATATTATTTTTAGATCTCAACAGGTTTGATGAATTTTTACCAAACTTTTCTTAGCACAAATTATTACTTAATGGAAAATGTAAGTCAACGTAATCAGATTCATAATTTCTCTTTTAAATTTTAATAATATTAATTAATTTCTATTTCTCGTGAGGACAAAATTATTTGAAGCTTGCACATTATAAGACTTAGGGTGTTTATTAACAGAAATAAGTTTCTTGTTCCTAAGTATTATTCTTATAGCGATATATATAAATCTTATCATCTACTTTTAAAGGCTTTAATATTTAAGTGTTTTATCAAAATAAGACTTGTTTTTCTTGTCGTTGGTTTAATGATCTTTTGATACCTCTTTAAATATCTCTACATCTAAATTGTATTACTAATTGGTAATTTTTATATTTAATTATTGGCAGAACATTAAATGTGGAAGAGACAAACAAAACCCAGAAATGGGGGAAAACTTAGATACTCTAACAATCCTACAAAAGAACGTTTGTTACCCTCTTAAGTTTTCCTTGATATCCCATTCTCTTAGAAAATTTCTAAACTGTTAAAGGTATTTGCTATCCCATACAATTATTTCAAGTTCACCAAATCTAGCAAATATTATTTTTATAAGGATTTTAACATGCTTTTTACTGTTTAATATTTACTTTTTCTACTTCAATCCGTTTTGAGTAATGATCAATTACCACCAAATAGTTGTTATTCCATCATGAGCATTAATTTCTTTTCAGATTAAACTTTCGGAAATTTCTCACAAGTACTACATTATCCAACTATATTTTTAATGTATGTGCTAATACTAGGCTAGAAGAATGTATTATTTGGTCTCCTTTTACATTTTTATATACCAAAGTGAGATTCGTAAACTAAAACCAATATTCTTTACGCAATGATTAAAGGAACTATTATTTTATCATTTAAAGATAGTAAGTCATCAATTATAAACAAATCATTCTGTAATTTACATTCATTTGTACGCCTTTCAAGTATTTTCTCTTCATGTGTTCATCCTTCCTCATAATAAGTAAAAATAGTTTTAAACTCTTCCTCATTTTTAATGAATTTTTAAACTGTTTGATTCTACGTTCATACACTCATGGGTAAATGTGTGTTTCACTATAGAATAAACCATATTTAACATTTCTCAATCAACACCTACCTTATCTTTAATATATGCTCTGTATCTCATTAATACATCTCATAACAAAGTAAATATGTAACAGTGTAATCAGATTTTTGCAATTATAAGAGCATCTTCTGCAATCGAGTTGTAATTTTATTAACTAACTTTTGAACTAATGCCAATAATAGCTTATGATCTGTTTGACTAAGGATCTTACGACAATTTAATTTGCAGTGACTCGATGTCATCCCTACTGACTCTACAAGATGTAACTAGCTTTGAAAAACTTATTGTGGAAGTCCAGACTTCAATTAATATGTGTGATATCAAAAATATTTTCTTCACTTTCTCCCATGTCAAGGGTCATAGTGGTGTGAATGGAAATGAAAGAGCAGATTCCCTGGCCAAATCTTCTCTTTCACTTAAAATAAGCTCGATACAAGCTTACCCAAGTGATTTTTGAAAACCACTACCAAAAAGAAGATTATCACAGAATAGAACTCAGGTTTCGTTTCTTCTTCTAATTGTAAGTGGACAAAATCTTTTTTCCCTTCCGTTCCCTGCAGAATTAAGAACTACTAGTTCTACACTGACTTTAAAATTATGCTATTTCTCACTGGACATGGGAAATTGAATAGCTACCTACACCGTTTCCACATTAAAAACAGTGAGGTGTGCATGTGCAACTCTGGGAGTTAAAACCCTTCTCACATTCTCCTTGAATGCCTATCTGTTTCAGAAGAAAGGAACAAGCTTTATAAAGACTTAAATAACAGGTGGCCGCCAATTATGGTGGACCTAGTTAAGAAAGAGAATTTTGAATTTTTCATAAAATTTATCCATGCTGTTATCAAACTCCTTTTTCATCTTTATATCTCTTTTTTCTCTCTGCCTTCTTTTATTATTATTTTTTTTTACATCTCATGATTTATTTAGATTTGTTTTGTAGTACATTTGTTGTATCTTAGGACCCTCTGTGGTGTTCTTTGGTGCACAGGAAGATATTTTTGTTTTCCCAAATAAAAAAAAATTATAACAAATGATGGTATTTTTCAGAAGCAAAACTACAAGTAAAAATTCCTTCTCAATATGAGAATACCTCTTTAAATCGTTAGTGAGACTTTGAGAAGCAAATGAGATAGGATGGTTGTTCGACATCAAGCAAACACCAATTGCATCCTTAGAAATATCACAATGTAGAACTGTTCCTTTTTTACTATTAAATATTTTTTAAATTGGTGTTGAGCTTAAAAGCACTTTACTATCTTCAAATGTTTTATCATGCTTACACAATCATTGAAAAAATCAACACCAATTTTCAATAATTCTCTCAAAGAAGTAAGTTGTTATCATTGCTTTTACATTTGGTAAAAATTGTGAAAGAAAATTAAACTCCACATTTTCAGGAATCTTCGAATATGCTTTTTATTTGTAGGTTAAGTCAATTCCTTAATAACATTTACATAATTTGAATCAGCTTTTGTGCTCTTTCTAGAAATTATTAATCCCGTATATTTAACATCATTTACTTTAAACTGAGGATTAAATTTTATATTGTTCAATTTTACCCTATTCATTATTTTAATTAATATTTCATCATGCTCTTCTTCTCTAGTTTTAACTATAATTATGTCATCAAAATCTATTTTAACACCTTTTATATTCCCAAAAAGGTTTTAATTATGTTTTTGAAAAACTTCTGGTACGGAAACAGTTAAAAAAGTTGGACCATTGAACATATATCTTCCAAAAGGAAAATTAAAGGAACGCAATTCAGGACAAATTATATATCAAATGGGATTTGCCAAAACCCTTCTCTTAAGTCTAGAACGAAAAAATATTTTTACCTTATAACCTGATAATTATATTTCTTCTGAGAAAAAAACTGATGTGATGTTGTCGCTTAATTGATCCTCTCAGGTATTTAGAACCTAAACATAATCTTATTTTAACATTTGGTTTCTCAACTATTACAAGATTACTCACACAATTTATTGGTTTATTTATCTGTGAAATTATCACATTTATCTAAAGGTCTGATAATGTTAATTTTAACTCTTTATATAATGCTAATAGTACACTCCGAGGAGGATTAATTATGGATTTCACATTTTCCATTAAAAATATATGGTTGGTTTAGCAGGAAAATTACCTAACCCTGAAAAAACATTATGATATTTACTCAATTTGTTTTGCAAATCATGAATTTTTATTTCATCAATACGTTGAACCAAATTTAACTTTTTACAAGAATCAGAGCTTAAGATTGGTTTCGATGAGCTGCAATAATGAATGGTAACTTCACAAAACAACATTTAAATGTTCTCAAGATTTACTCCTAGGTTTCGATGTATGATTACTATATGATATTAATACAGTATTAGTAGGAACATAATTACACGATTGATATAGTTTACAATTACTATAAGAAGATAAAGGAAAAATATTGACCTCTCCGCACCTGTATCAGGTTTAAAGTTTATATCTTAATTACAAATACATATGATTTTATGTCAAGATTTTGCAATTATTTCTACATTTTCCTCAGAATCCATATACAAACAAGTTGAAAATAAGATCATTGTATAAATGAAAATTACAATTTTATTTGGCATATGAATAAATATTAACCCTTTCCGGAATAATTAAAGAATAAATCATAATAACACGGAATGATAAAACTGTTTCTGCTTGAAAATCTTGAATCAGGACTCGTACAGAGTTCTAAGAATCAAATTCCAGGAATTTTAAGGAGTCTTACAGGAATGAAATCAAACATTTTATGGAGATATCGATATTCATATTAAATATTTTTTTATTTTATTTTAAAAATTGTTTTGAACCAAATATGTGTACATAATTTTATGTATATGTAACATTTTTTCAACATTGTAAATCGAAATAAATTATAGAAAAATTAACGAGTATATTTTTACTTAAGTGCCGACCAACTTGTCTAGTGGTCAGAGTGCCTGACTGTGGATAGGGAGGTTCCGGGTTCGAATCCCGGTTCGTGCATAGATGTGTCTTTCCTTCTCTGTCCTTTCTTCTGTGATGCTGTATGAAGGTGGCCAGCCCTATAAACGAGTTTGTGGTGGTATGGCGCGGGTAACGCTACTCGCCTGCGTGACTTGGTTCACAGGTACCCGCTGGATAACGACAAATGAGTAGCAGGCTCTGGACTTGTTGTGGCATAGGGTTCAACCATCTTGTGCCCGCCATTGGAAAAATTTTTTTTTTTTACTTAAGTTAAAATTATATTTAATGGTTACTTCAAAAAGCTTTCAATGAATTTATATTTATAAAAGAAAATTTTTAATTTAAATAATTAATATTTTTACAAATTTATACATTGTACAAAATAATGGATAATTTTAGAGTTTTTAAACTTCTTCACTAAATTTCTATCTATTAAGTTATTGAGTATTTCAAGATGTGTATAACAATCTGTTTTCAAATATAAATGTACTTATTCAAAACCAAATAAATACAACTATCAGATAAAGTTTCTAGGAGGACTTTTTCCCCAATTACTATTTAATAATAGCAATTCTAAATTACCTTTATTAAATAGTAATTGGTGAATTAGTTTTTATTTAATTGTAATTCTGTTTACTTTCAAACTATTTTTTAAAACGATACAATTTCACATCCATATTCTAGACTTTTCTGTTTCTTTAATCATTCCATAGATTTTTTTTTTATTCATACACAATATTGCTATTAAAAGTGCTAACTTTCCGTCTTTAAAACTTTTAATTCATTATTCATATTAATTAATAACTATTGCTTCTCTTTAGCACCACAGCAACCTGTGTTTGATTTTGCAATAAATGTTAATTTACCAGTTATTTCAGCTTTCTCAAAAATTCCTGTTGTTGATTTTTCAAGCTCATATATGTCATCTTCCAATGCTCTTTTGGATTTTCTGCTCATCATTTTTTCAAGAAGTGCTTTTTGCTTTCCTTCTGGTATCGGATACTTTTTCTCTTGTTTTATTTTATCTAAATATAATTTACGCATTTGCCTGGCACCAGTAGTAAAATTAAATCTATCTTTGCTAATTATTATGTTGGCACTTTCTAAGTTTCAGACTTAATCATCAATGATGTTCTTAGCCACAATTGATTGATTGTTTAATTTTTCTGCCATAAATTTTTTTGTTCACAGAAAACACACGTTCAACAGATGCTTTATTGTGAGATAGTAGTAAATGCAAATTAACTGCCTTCCATAAAAGACGGTAATTTTGTCTACTTAATGGTAATTTAAAGTATAAAGTATCTATATTATATCTTTAATAGGATCAAATTCCTCATCAATACAATTTTTAAATCCTACAGTTGGTTGAATGATTATACAGAATTACACAATTCTTTTTTTTCTGAAACACAGAAATGGCAATCTTTGCATTGCTTTGCCAGACTATTGCTTATTGAAAAGACACTTTCCATCAGGCATATTATATAATTCATTTCAAACTTTATTTCATTGATAATTAAATAAAAATGTATCCCTTTTCATTGAAATTATATGCAGTTTCCATTCTGCAAGATACAGAAAGTATATTTTAACTCAAAAATTGTAGGAACATATTTCATAATTTTTATTTTTGGTTTAAAAACAAAATTTTATTAAATACATCACAGTTTTTTTTATTTACTTTAATTATTTTCACTGAAATAACTTTAGAACAACTTGTATAATAATAAATAGTGGATACGATTATCAACATATAACTTTAAATTTAAACTTAGTTAAATTGAATGCATTAAATTTAAATTAATAAAAATGAATGCCTGATTTTTGTGTTAAGTTACATGATCATATAATAACTTTTAGAAATAAAATAAAAGTTAATTTAAAAAAATAAAAATGTATATATAATGAACTTCTATGAATCACACACACATTAAAATCAATGACAGTTTACTAATTTTAGATAAATTTGCTTTTTTGACATTTTGGTAAAATTTGTAAGTATTTAAAAAATTTATAACAAACATAGAGTGAATAAAACTTTTTATTCTAAAATCTTTTACAAGGATTATGTAGTCTTTTTCTTCTAGTATCTTCTAAAATTTATAAAACTTTATGACACACACTTCAATAAATTGCATTATTCTCCTTTTTGTGCAAATATCCAAAAGAATTCATTATAGAAAACTATTGGAATTGCATAAAATAAAATCAAAAAACAATTTAATGCTTTTATAAATTTTTATTGATTTTTATTTGCAAGTGCCATCAGGAAAATGTTATCAAAAGATGCCCTATTACTGTAAAAGTATAAATGCATATTATTTGCTTATTATATTATACCAAGTGTGAAGATACCAAAGTATGCAACATTTAACCAATCATAAAACTACAGTTATTCTTATGGATGGAGTTTTCAATGTAAACAAAAACTAACCTCAGTTGACTTGAAGCCATCTCAAATACTTCCAGTTTTCTCTCTTCCCATTGAAAATCAATGCAATCGCAAAAATTTTTATTTAAATATTTTTAGGTATTTATATCTGTTTTCGAATTTTTTTTTATTTTATCCGTTAAAATCATAATTTTTAATAAGACCATAATCAGAGGTAATCCCGTAAATTTTTTTTAATTTTTACTTAAATAGTCCAGATGGATTACCATATTTTGCGGGGAATTGCTCTTATTGGCGATATTAGGATCAATTGTTTATGAATGATATATTGTAACCCACATTCTAACTCTTGTTATTATTTATCTCTATTGTTAATCATTTTCTTTAACTAATTTATAATTTTATGCATTTATTCCAAAATTTCATTAAATATATTTTGCAGGGATTGAATCATAAATCATTTCAAATATTGAGCAAGGTATTATTTATGCTTTCATTTATAGTATTCTAGTATGATCAAGAAAATTTTATTAAAATTTTCTTGATCATACTAGAATATATGAATTGGTATCAATAATGAGTAGAAAAAAATTTTATGATGTGTTTATTTACTTGTTGTTAAATAATATTTTAAACAACTTGATTTTTATTCCAATTAAAATTTAAGCCTTATTCTAAGTCTTATTATTATAAAAGTCGATTTAATATACAGCTAATTAAATTAAGGGTTGTAAATCGGGTTCCATTGGAAATTTGAACATTTTTACTTGCGAAAGTAAATTTGTTCCAGCTAGCATATTGCAACCAAATGCTACGCAACAACTATTATCTTTATTTGCTTTCTGCATTTCAAAAACTTTTATAAGATAATTACTTTCAAATGAATATTTCTCAAAGCCAATGAAAACTACAGAAAACAAGCACAATAATGGAAGAGTAAGCAGGAAGTTTCGTGCCGGAAGTTTTCTAGATCTCCACGGTAGTAGCGCCCTCTATTCTACGCTTTACAGAAACTTCCATCCATAATTGACCAGATTTATGTATAGAAAATATGCTGTTTCACCTTTTCTAATTCCTATTAACAATACAATATGAAAAATATATGACTTTTATTCCAGAGTGCTAAAAAATGCTCTGCTTTTCCAATAAAATAAACATGAAATTCATAATGTTTTTTTATTTATACCGAGTTTTATTGTTAAATTTTGTGATATTCAACCAATAATAGAATTAGGCTTATCTTCATCATTGAAGGTAATTAAGAACTAAACCAATTTTTATTCAACTAATTCTAGTTCACATTAATAAAATAATTAGGCAAATAGATAAACACTATTTTTTATAATTATAATATTTTCCATAGACTCCACACATTATTTTTTATAACAGACCAGTAACTAAGAAACTTTAAAAAATTAGTGTCCTTCCACTTGAAAAATTATATATCTCCCACTTTGTGGCAGTAAACAAACTGGATAAGACTGCTAACCAAGAGAAAAAATCTCTTTTCCAAAACAATCAGTTCTAACCACTCTGCCACAGAAGTTAAGTGAAAAAAGTAAACATAAGTAATAGATTGCGTTTCCCTTAATGTGACATCTGCTAATATTCTTCTGCCCTGAGCACTCCACTTTGGGCCACATATATTCCATTTACCAGGCATTTATTCCATTTCTCGGACAGCTACTTATTTATATGGATTGATTGCTTTATTGATTAAAAGTAATGGATGAATCCAGGGAATGGGACAGCAGAAAACATCATTTAGCATCCTTTCATAAGAAGGTCGTTTTGAACATTTTCTCCAAATAATATCTAAATGCTCTGTATAAAATATTCTGCATAAAATATTACATATATGGAGAGTAAATTCTTCAAAAAATTTATCTTTTACTAGAAAGATAAAGTAAGAAAAGAAAATATGATAAAAAAAAACAAAAAATAAGATTGTAAGATATTGTCCCAATTTTTCTTTTCAAAATGTAAATCCATATTAAAATCTATATTTTGAGAAAAACCATATTTTTTGTTTACTGTGCAATTTTCATAACAATAAGTGAACATTTTTAAATAGATAATCATCAGTTTATTGCGATACTTGAAGATAAAGAAAAAAATCAATGTTTATTTAGTTTTTGTAAAAGTTTATCAGGTGTCCAGTGTTATATAAATATTGATTTTTGTTAGTTTGTGCATATCTATTATAATAGTTTCAATATTTTACTTGAAATATATTTCCTCTAGCTCTCTCTCTGGTCATCATATTATTTTCTCATGTACCATAAAAATATTTTTTATGTACCAGAATAGTATTCGATTGAATATAATTTACTAGTCTACATTTTGTAATCAAAAAGATGAAATTTCAGAAAATTAATTAGCGCTTTCGATTGTTGTTGTTGTCGTGTGCCAGCTAGGCTGGCAATATGGGGTGCGCTGCCCCACTTTTCCAACTGAACCCTATTTTGGTGTGGAGTCCGACTTCCTCAGTACACACATGCCATAGGGACCCGTTTATAGGGTAGGCAACCATTCACACCTCATTCATACAAAGAAAGGACAAAGACAGGTTGGATAGATAGAGAAAGTACATCCTTGCCCAAACAAGGATTCGAACCCAGAACCTCCTTATCCGCAGTCAGGCACGCTGACCACTAGAAAAGTAGGGTGGCTAACGCTTTCGCATAAGCCATTTGTAAGTTCGAATTATTCTTTAGCTTACATGAGTGTAATGGCTCGAAATACACTTTTACAGTTTAGTAAGTCTTAGTTTAATTGTGTTATTATCACAAAAGAAAAATATATCAGAGATAAGTATGAATTACTGAGCTGATGATTGAATCGTCAAATCTTAAGTTCGCAATTGAATTCTCTAACCTATAATATCCAGGAAAAGTATACCTGATATTCCATTATTTTTTTATTGAGATTCAATACAAATATGTGCAATATAAAATCATTCTTGTTAACAATAATAAATCGATAAAATGTACAGAAAATAGATTTATAAAGCAAACAGATATCACAATCTATGTGAAATGGTAAGAAATTTTATAAAAATTTGAAAACTTTACTGTCATTTTATGCAAATGCGGGGAAAATTGGAAGAGGTATACAATTTAAAATAAACCCCAAACCACTAATATCCAGCCTAAAGAGGTATTCAAAGCATGAAATGTTTGTCTCTCACAGCATTAAGTATTCATTTGCGAGTTTTGTTGATAACATTTGTAAAAGATAAGATTTTTATATTTATTAATCCAAAAACAGAACCAGACACAAACTTCCGTAAGATTAAGGCTGTATTTATTGATCATAAAATTTGAAAGCAATTGCGAAACAGGAGAAAACTCATTCGGCCTACCAGAATAGTTTGAATTAAATACTATTTAGTTATAAAGACTACTTGAACATTTCTAACATAAGCGAATACTTTATTTATTAAGAAAACGAATCATTCTGATTTTAGTTTGTCTATTCTTTTTAATTCTGTTTTTTATAAAATATTTTATACTGTTCATTTAAAATTGTATGTTTTTGGTATCACATTTTTGGATCTTTTTTAGATCAAAATATTGTGCAAATAATCTATCGAGCATCCTCTGTATACTTTTAACCCCTTGCCAATGTCGCCCGAATTCAATTCGGGCAATTACTGCGTGCAGATTTGTGTTGCCTGAACTCAGTTCGGGCAGAAGAAAAATTAACGTTTCTATTTTGTGAAGTCCGAGCTGTGTTCGTTTCTACTTTAGGATACTTAATTCCCTATTTTCCTAATAAATGACACAAGTGGTCCTAATTTTTTACCAATTCCAACTTCGGTTCTGAAGGTAGTCCATGACTACAACAACACTATGGGAGGTGATGTTAAAGTCGATCAACACCTTAGAGATTTCCCGGTTACTAGAAAAAGAGGTAAAAATATTACTAGAAAATATTTTTCCATCTCCTACACCAGGCGTTATATAAATAACTCCTTTATTTTGCATGAAGGAGGAGCGAAAAATATGAACTTCAGAAAATCAATTGTTGAACTAAATAAACCAAATGTTCAACTACCAGGACCATTGCGTCCTAGTGTAAGCTTACTGCGCCTCACAGGTCGACACTTTCCAGAACACATCCCATCAATGGGGAAAAAATCTACTCCAACCAGGCAGTGTTTTATATGCTGTCGTAAAATTGATGAGCAAGGGAAGAGAATTAGGCATGAGACAAGAATTTATTGTAAAAAATGCAATATTTAGGCTTTTGAGCAGTACCTTGTGTTTTGGGATATACCATACTGTAAATGATTTGAAAAATTTATGTATTGAAAATCATATTGTTATGATTTTATATTATACTAGCTTATACTAGTTAAATTTAGCTTCAAATTTCATTTAATTTGCACAATATGAATAACATATATGTGTAATCAATGTTTTTTGTGTAGTATATTATAAATATTGTAGTTGTTGTATTTATAAAACTTTATTTTTGTTATAAAAAAGCATTTTCAAAATCTTATAATAATATAAAGAATAAAATTACACAGTCAAAAAAAATTTCCATTTTTGGTCCATTTTTCTGAAATATATGTCACACTTAAGGAGTTAAAACATCCATGTCACTTAGTTGTAAGATTTACTACACTAGATGGTACTATATCATATATTTAGTAACTCCATCATGATCCAACACACAAAATTTGAATCACTTTAAACAAAGTTTATCAAATTGAATCAGAAAAACTTAGTGTATTTCAATGTTTATAAAAAGTTAAATACGTAAATTGCATTCGTGGTGGCCTGGTTACTCAGGCCATCGTTCTCACAATCGAAAATTATTAAGTTCGAATACCGGCCAAATTGACGTTACATCGTGTTCCAAATGGCGGATAACACATAAAATGAGTCACGGTCGCTATGTACTTTAAAAAAATTATACTCTGGGGTGGTAGATAAAGCTGTATTTGTCTACAACATGGTTCCTGCTTCTAAATTATGAAGGTGCACTCACAAATTGAATCAAATGCTTTTCAGGCTACAGATGATGTCAGATTACAACTTTTAGTACCTCACGTTCTTGGACTTTCTGAAGATGCATCTTACACCCTTCACCATGACTAATTGGTTCGAAGAACTCACTAGTTCATGGACTTCACTTGGATATTTCTGTGGATCAAATGGGATAAGAAACAAATATGTAATTTCCGACCACAAGGCTTGATACTTTCTATAAGGGCTCATTTATGTTAATTTGCTTGGTAGCTTTCCCTATGAATGGACTTTTCATAATGTATTGTATAATTTTTGTACTTTAGCAGCGCTATAAAATGCAATCACTCTATCCAGTCGCTTGGCAGCTCGACAGTTACTTTTGAGAAAGAAAAAATTAAAATAAATAAGTAATAATATTTTTATTATTTTTATTCTCTACACCACTATTAAATTCAATATTATAAATTAAAATCTTAATTTTAATTTATGGAATGCATAATAATTCTTCTTCAATAGAAAACGTTATTCTACAGTGTTCGATGACCAGAAAATATATAATATCTGTATAAACTACCATTTGTAAAAGATTGACTATGATTTAAAGTTGCTTAACAATATTTGCTATCATTTTAAATTGACATAAAGGTTGCATTAAAAATATTTATATTTTGAATATGTGTTGACTAATTATTTGAATATGTTTTTCGATTTGGACTAAAAGTTTCAATGAAGTGAATAACTATGTTGTTGTTGTTGTCGTGTGTCAGCTAGGCTGGTAATATAGGGTGCGCTGCTCCACTTTTCCAACTGAACCCTATTTTGGTGTGGAGTCCGACTTCCTCAGTACACACATGCCATAGGGACCCGTTTATAGGGTAGGCAACCATTCACACCTCATTCATATAAGGAAAGGACAAAGACAGGATAGATAGAGAGAGAAAGTACATCCATGCCCGAACCGGGATTCGAACCCAGGACCTCTCTATTTGCAGTCAGACATGCTGACCATAAGACAAGTTGGAAGGCAATCTTTTATATATTATGACCATAAGCAGTGTTTAAATTGTTTGTAACAATTGTAACAATTGTTTAAATTTCACCATGAAAGGCAAGATAAGAGAATTTTTCTTGCTTTTCATGTCAGACAAGTTGACCACAAGATAAATTGGGCCGCAGTGAATATCCATAGTCACTTAAATAAGGAAGGCTGTTCCATCCCACTTTTGTTGTTCTGGGCAAATTCCTGGTATTGGCCTCAAAACTGGAAAGCGATAGAGCTGTCCAATGCACCATCAGCACGCTCATGAATGGACATATAGGAAACCTTACTTTAATTGATGGATACAAATATTATCTTCAGTGCACTAAGTGCACTTCTGCGCAGGCCTCCAGGAAACATCTCCACTGCGTAGGGCTTTTGTATGAGGACCTAATTACTTCACCTCTCATTGCTTATGACTTTTTTAAGATACACGACTTCCTGGACATGGTCTAGCATGAGGAATAAGCCCTAACAACAACAATCATAGTCACTTCGATACCATAGAAACACTTTTTCAGCGAAGTTAAACGGTATCTCGCTTCTTCTCAAGAATTTTAATTTCAAATTTTTCAAACCTATTGAAGAACATTACACCATTTATAACTCCAATTTTGGCAATAACCAAAAGTAAACTATCCCCATTTTATTGCAAATTAAGAAAGGCTAATTTATTTTTATGACAGTTATTATTAAAAAGAATCTTAAAAGAAATATAACATTTCATATCAATTAACTATTAATTCTGCGAGCTTTGGAGAAATTACGTATTTTAATAAGGTTTACATAATTACGTAATTTTAATGAGCTAATCGAAATTAATACTACGTAATTTTAACTTCTACCAATTTTATTTCTTAAAAATATTGGTAGAAATTACATAAACTAAGAGCTATTGCTTTATTTGGTCCTGACCAAATATAACAAAAAATTTAAAGTTTGCTTAAAAACGTCATTCTTTTTACAGTGGGCATTCAAATATGTTTGAAATTCAAACAGAGAAAGCTCAAAAATAAAATTCATGTGTTGTTGTTACTTTTGACACTTGGACATGCCGAGCTCGCTATGCCGTTGGTTTTGCGAATTTAAGTCAATAGGGAGCGTCTTTCGTTTGGATCAGAGCACCACGAAGGTGAAAGTAAGACTTTGCTCTTTTTAAGGTGCCTCGTCATTTTGAACCATGGTCAGGTTACTAGGCCACATCTAAGCTGGCACCCTCTTCTCCACAGCCACGCCACACCAGTGGAAGGACTTTGGACGTCACAGATTAACGTGGACCCTTCCCCAACCCACGGTGTTCCAGCAACCCAGTGAAGGAGAATACACCGTGGTCACCCTCCCACTGCCCGCAGCAAATGATGCTTCACTTTGCTGAGCTTACGGGAAGCGGCGTGAACCTACTGAGCCACTAGAGCTCATAAAATTATGAAATATCCAAAAAGTATTCATTTTTTTGTTTTCTTATTTGGGAATAATAATAAGATTTTCTTATAAAAGCAAGAATTAAAAAATGTAAATTATACAAAAACTACTAAAAAAAAGTATCACTGAGTCATTCATGGCATATTTTCTATCAGTGAATAAATTATAGGAGCATCACAAAATAAAATCTGTCTTTACATTCTTCCTTAAAATAAATTTTTCATCATTTATACGAAATCTGTTTCGTATGAAATGAATATGTTAGATAAACCTCCCGGAATAGATTCCACTCCAGAATTCGATCATTTTTTTAAGTCTCAGAAGCCTTTGTTCACAACAACCAAAACACCATCTGCATCTCAACTAAAATCGATAACTTTCAAGCGAAAACAAACTTAATCGAGGAGGCAGGGCGCATCACTTCATTCGGGGCCGATATTTATTTCTTAGGGACCCCCTCTTTTGTCCCTTTTCAAAAACAGAGAATAAGAAATGAATCTCGTATATCATCCACTCCCATTCATAGCTGGGTCATCCATTATTGATGTTTACAGCTATTCCGCCCGCCCCTCGACCCTCTTTTGCTCCTTGAAACCCCCTTATCACGTCCAAAAATGAGATCCATTCATTTCGAAGACCTCGAACGGCCGTAATTTATTTTAAGTAGCCTGGTTCTCTCCCGATTTTCGGCCGGTAGTCCCGGGATCGTTAGGCATTTCTGGAGATGGAAGGAGGAATAAATGGAGCAGAACCCCGAGATGCGAAATGTTTGACCACCGCTGTCTGTGATTTATACAAATCCTATACCTGGTAGCAGCCCTCGTCCATTGGCGGCCAGAAAAGGAGGACAATTTGATGAATCTGTATTCGATGGGGCGCAGGACCGATGGTCGTTTGTTGCATAATATAGAGCAATTTTATCATTCACTAGATCACATTACGCGAATTGTTGAGCATTTTGACGATAAGACTTTACTTATGTTTGCAGATCCCAATGATAGGAGATTTCCTGGCGAGATTTGGCATGTTTTTTTATTGGATGGGATTTTATGCATTATGTTTGCAGCGATAGTATATCCATTGAAAACTAAATGGAATATCACTGTATATGTTTCAAAAATATGCATAATTTAATATGAGGGAAAATTTTCGTTATTTTTAAAATTATGTGTATTTTCACTGAGCTTAAAACTTGCGAAATTTAAGCAACTTATAAGGTGGAAATTGTTACCTTCATTTAAATCATAGAAATAGTCAACTAGAAATAAAATGAAAAGCTGAGCATTTATTTCGGTTCTTGAATTTTTAATTAGATATATTTATGTATATAAAATATTTAATGTAATATATATCGTTAGCTAGCTTGATTTTTCATTTTAAATAATGTTTAATTCACGTGCATTCTTTAAATTACTAACAAAAGTTTTTAACTGTTCTCTACACTAATTTAATCACATTTAAAAAAAATAATCAATTGTTGTTGTTGTCGTGTGAAAGCTAGGCTGGCAATATGGGGTGCGCTGCTCCACTTTTCAACTGAACCATATTTAGGTGTGGAGTCCGACTTCCTCAGTACACACATGCCATAGGGACCCGTTTATAGTGTAGGCAACCATTCACACCTCATTCATACAAGGAAAAGACAAATACAGGATAGATAGAGAGAGAAAGGACATCCATACCCGAACCGGGAATCAAACCCAGGACCTCCCTGTCAGACACGCTGACATCTAGACAAGTTGGGTGGCTAAAAATAATTAATTACTATAAGCATATACAGAAATATGTCTAAGAATGTTTGGAAGGATCTTAAAAAGTAATCTTAAGCATTTCTCGGGAAAAACTACATTGTCTTCTTTAAATTAATTCTCCTTAACCAATTTGAAACATTTTGCTGATTAGAAATATATCTGAGAAATATCTGGTTCTATTTAACCGTGGTTTTTTATGAAGTACTTCAAAATAATTTACTTTGTTGAACATTTATTTCAACAAAATTCTTTAAATATATGCGATTCGTTTTTTAAATCACTATTTAGCTTTGAATTTCTGCATGAATCAAATAAATTTATAATTTTCAAAACAAATATTTTAATCAAGGCTGTAATTGTAAGAAATAATACGATGATAGAAAGGACAATACTTTTCATTTATATTTCGTGGAAATATTTTCATTATTTTTTAAGTGATTGGTATTAAATACATGTCAAATTAATCAGAATACAGATTTACTTTAAAGAATATAAGTGAGATAACAGAATGAAAATCCTTACTATTATCTGTGATTAAAACGATTATATCAAAGTATATGGGAAAGTGAGTATTTCGGGGTTATTTCACACATGCAGAAACAATTAGAATTTAAAATTTTATTATAATAAATACGCAATATATATTCTTTTGTGGATAAGGTACCTATTTTAAATAGAATTTTTTTTTAAATTAACAGAAGGAAAAAATATTCAAGCATCATTAAATTTTTTGTTGCATAAATGTTACATAAGGAAGGATATAATAAATGCCCCTTAAAATTCCGATTATTAAGATAATTTTCTTTTCATGAGTTTTTTTTCTGGAAACTTAAAAATATCTGATATTTTTTTGAAACAATAAAAAATTAATTACTTAAAAAATTAATTTAAATACTTAAATTAAAACTTTAAACATTTTCAAAATAATTTATTTAAATGTTTATTGGCTTGTTTAAATGCTTTATGTGAAAAATGTATTACACGA
This sequence comes from Latrodectus hesperus, assembly GCA_037975125.1. Lineage (NCBI taxonomy): Eukaryota > Metazoa > Arthropoda > Arachnida > Araneae > Theridiidae > Latrodectus > Latrodectus hesperus. The sequence goes on from CM075851.1 coordinate 117,417,538, forward strand.
TTTCAAAAATTAACTTTCTTATGAAAAAATTTACACTTGCAGAATTTTTGCTTAAGAACTTTATTTAAATATTTTACTTACACCGCATTGAATAATGAGAGAACCACCGTGTATTTTCAGCCTAGGATACAGTAATTGGAATAAATAATTGAAATAAATTATTTTATTTAAAATATACAAAATAAAAATGACAATAATAAAGTAAAAACATTACTCATGCTTACATTTTCATGTAATAAAAAAAATACAAATTTTAGGTTGCAAAATGATAGAACCACTTTCAGTTAATGCTTTGTAAGCGCACCCTTTTTGGCTATAAGTTCAAAAATTCAATTAGGCATGCTTTTGACTAAGCGTTTGAGTATATCTGGATTCAGATTTTCCAATTCTGTAATAATAGTCTTACAATTCTTTAACAGTTGAATACTGCTTGCCGTTGTACACGGCCCTGCTTAGAATACCCAGGACATTTTCCATGGGGTTCATGTCAGGAGAACAAGCAGGCTATTCGATTTCCTGCTTTCCATTGTTCAGGAACCATGCACAAGACGAGTTTGCAACATGAATTCTAGCACTGTCCTGTTTGAACTTCCAATATGGACCACCAATTTCTTCTCCATAAGGAAACAAATTTTATTCCAACAGGTCTTGATAGCCTATTGTTCTCATTTGACCAGTAGGGAAGGCAATGTTAGTCCGCCCAGCATATGTGACTCATTTCGGAGATCCCTCCAATAGATTACCCACCCATCAGGACCATCTAGATTGAATTTTTTTTTCGTCGCTGAACACTACTTGAGTCCACTGTTCTTTCCAAGTCGCGTCTTCTGTAGCCCATTGCATCCTTTTTCACTTGTGAAGATCTGTAAGTCTCGGTTGTGTTTTCATTTTCGTGTACTCAGATGTTCGTACCGCCGAGCTATTCTGGATTAAGTTGACTTGTGAACTTTGATGGTGGGGTCTCTTGATAGTCTTTTCAATGTTTCACAAGCTTTTAACTTCTTCACAACTAACCTTTCTCGCCGCTTTGTTAGCTTTCGAGGTCTTCCAGTGGATTTCTTTGTCCCATATTTGGATCCAAGATGCAGAAAATTATTGACCACGTGTGGTGAACGCCCAATATGTCTTGCTATATTCCGTGGAGACAATCCTGCTTGGTTAAAAGCCTCAATTTGTCCTTTTTCAAAATCAGATAATGGTTTTTCCTACCCATACTTTGTGACACTTTTCAAATCAATAAACTATGCGTGCTCACAATAAATGCAAGTAAGGTAAGGTTAGTTGATCAAACGAAGCTTTTGTATACCTGTTTAATTTTATCCAATGGCGGGCACACTTGGGTGACGAACCCTATGCCACAACAAGGCCAGAAACTGCTACTCATTTGTCGTTACCCAGCGGGCACCTGTGAACCAAGTCACGGAGGCAAGTAGCGTTACCCGCGCCATACCACCACAAACCCGTTTATAGGGTGGGGCACATTCATATTTCATCACGGAAGAAAGGACGGAGAAACACAGAGAGAACAGAGAAAGAAAGTAACATCCATGCCCGAACCGGGATTCAAACCCGAGACCCACAGCTCAGGAGTCAGGAACGCTAACCACTCAGCCATCGGTCGGTGTATACCTGTTTGTTGAAACCCAGCTGCGCATGCTTCTCTGGGATCAATTACTCCACTAAAAAGAATGGGTGGTACTATCATTTTGCAACCTAAAATTTGTATTTTTTTATTTTATTACATGGAAATATAAACATGAGTAATTTTTTTACTTTGTTATTGTCACACATTCTTATTTTGTATATTTTCAATAAAAATATTTATTTGAATCATTTATTCCAATTACTGTATACATGAAAATACATGGTGGTTCTATCATTATGCAACGCGGTGTATAAAATATTTTGAAAGATTACTTACTTTTTAAAACGTCAACACTTTCTTTTATTGTTTTCTTTTACTTTCTCTTATAGCAATTTTGGCTTCATACCTAATTAATAATTCAGAAAATGTATTACTTTATTTTTAATAAATATTTTTAAAATTAGCTAATTTAAAAAAAATTTCTCTTTTCTTAAAAATTTGTCTTAAATACTTCATTTAAAATTTTTTCAAAATATTTTGTTTTAAAGCATACCTGAAAAATAAATAGTTTTTAAAACATTGTGCTCACACAAATTTTATCAAATTTAATTTTTAAATTTCTTCTAAATTTTAAATTTAAATTGTTTTATTCAACATTTATTCTAAGTGTTTCGCGTAAATACACCTGAATTAATTTAAAAATGGACTGCTTGTTTGAATACTTTTTTTAAATACTTTTAAAAATAAAACTTAAATACTTTCCAAACCATTCATTTCTTGCGCAATGTATTTTACACAAAGACATTACAAGTAAGACATTTACATGTTACAAATACCGTCTTTAAAAAAAAACATAAATTTAGTATTGTGTAAATTTAATTTAAAAGCTACATTCATTTTACCCTTTGTTTGCAAGATATAAGCAAGCAACACTTGTCTCAGTGTGTGCTTTAGGAAATATATACTCTTCGTAGAAATGCTCGCTCTCCATCAAGTGTTTTGTGTTCCAGCTGTATGTGAAATGAAATCCTGAGCTTAGAGTTGCATAGAACAGCTTATACATTTTACACATTATACTAAGGAAAATGCATGAATAAACTCTAAAATATGACTGATTTTAATGTATAGCAGGTTGCCACAAGCTCCCTTCCTTCTGGAGTCAACCGCTAAAGAGCAGTTGCCACAGGGCATTCAGGAGTTTGGCTTAACTAAAGCTCGTGGTAACAAGCACGTTAATCTAAGTCACCCATTCAGACTTGCTGACTCTGTAGTGATATGCAAACCCTAAATATGAGTATTTATAATAGGAGTTTTAAATTAGATTGAATATAATTTATATCGATAACTTTCTAGCAAAAATATTCAATGTGAAAAAATACAAGGTAAATTCATTTCTTTTTTTCAAAAACTACTAATAAAATATTTAAGTTGTAAAAAATCTATGCATTTTTTCACAAATTTAATCAATACTTT
>CM075851.1:117425595-117545595 GCA_037975125.1 Latrodectus hesperus
GCTCCGACAAATAATCTCAACTGAAGTAAACGAGCTCCAGTGGCCATTGCCTCTCACGTTACCGGAACATGCGTTTATGTTGGTGGAGTTTCAAATTTGTCTATTCTAAAGGACAACATAACAAAGACAGTGCGGAATATTCCTCGTGATATGTTACATACGGCTGTGGAGAACGTTGTACGAAGAATGCACGGTGTTATTTCTGAGAACGGTGCTCACATGGAATGTGGTCTAATTCCTCACTGGGGAAGTTAATGAAGTAAATAAACACATTAATAATTTAACAGTACGATTGTATGTGTCAGTACTTTTGTTTTCTCACATTTTATACATTGTAAGCCCCACAAAATGCCCTGAGGCGATTTTTGTAACTAAAAACTTTTTACGGAATCTTTTTTCCCATGTCTTCTTCTTCTTCTTCTTAAAAATTGAGTTTGTATGTCATTGGGCACCTCTGCTTTTATCAGCATTTTGTACCGTTAACTCCAAACCCAATGTTTCCTAGTTCCAATTGCTCGGGTCACCCACTTTACTAATAAAGTCCAATAACCCTTTAATGGAGTCTAGGTGCAACTCTCTAGTATGGATGAAGCCTAAAGAAGTTAATTTAGGGAGGGCAAGAGCCTCACATTCGTAAATGACATGCTCTGCCGTTTCCTCTTGCGTATGACATTTCCAGCAGATAGGGTCTTGCTGAAATAGTCCCATCTGGTCAGAAAGTCAGTCATGCTAGGAATAGCTTCCTGAATTTCACCAGAAGAAGATGGTTTAGAGGTCATTTCTACCTCAAGTGAAGGATTCATTGCTGCCCCTTTACAAGATTGCCTCTGAGTTCCCTTGTCTTTTTCAGCAAGGTCTACTTCAGAGGCTTCACCTGCAAATGCAGAAAGGTTTGTTATTACTTGTGTCTTTTCAGCCACAAGATAACAATTAAAAAGCTCAGGTAATATAAGTCCACCCAGCATTGCCTGAGTTACTGGGCAAGGCAAATTACTCTAGAAGTTCGCCAAGCAACTAGAGGCTCCGTTAAGACACCAATACCGCGGTGCCAATTAGCCCTAGGCACGGATTGCATAACACCAGGGTTTACGGGAGCTGGTTCGCGGCCTCTGATTCTATATTCAAGGCTATCCTGTCATTCCTACAGGACATTCGGCTATCCACCACCTGCCGACGCGCCTGGTGGCTGTGCTCAAGCCCCAGGAAGGTACACGTACCCCCTGGTTCCAGGTTCCCATGTCTTGATTAGTCTGAATACCAAGTTTGGTGCTATTTCGGCTATTAGATCGCACTACAGGGCACTCCAAACACTGTCACTTTAAAAAAGATCACCCTGTATATAGAGGTGCAATGTGAAAAGTTGTAAACAAAAAAGAGCATTCAACGTACAGCAATTCATAATCTAAACTCTTTCGGAATTCTTCGGGCGAAAATATTATGACAAAGATTAGATGTTTAAAGCCATATAAAAGCTTTCGCGAAGATGTAGAAACGATATGGTAGTTGTTATAACTTGGCGATTATCTTGTCTGTTGGAGCCAAGGAAATTTGGTAGTATCCAAAATGTTGATATCTATGTGTGAGTTATTCCCCATAGAGTCAATGAACTACAGATATTCACGCGTAAGAATTTATGTCTACAGAGCTTGTCTTTGGAGAATATTGATCTCAACTATTCATTTGGCAATCAGACCCCATTGTCGATCTTCAACAACAGCTAAATTAATGATTTCCAATTCAGGATGTCATTAATTTTCAACGAGCATGAATTTCTGGACATTTCCAATCAACAGCACAAAACCACATGGATGACATAATTTAATGTGAATTTTGTATGACTCTCAAATCGAAAAGCTAATTTTATTTTCCACTTCATTCCTATGAACATATCTTTTTAATTCGGTTTTTATTTAAAATATCTATTTTTACGTTGCAAGAATTTTGTTGCGTTTAATTAATTTATGTATTTAATTTAAACGACTTTCAATAAATATATTTTATTACGTTGCAAAATTTCATTTGATTCTACAATATTCAGTTAAAATTCTAATCTGCATTTATTTCACTATTATATTAAATTACTATAATTTTCGTATGAAAAAACACAACTTTGGAAAAAAGCACTTTTCACAAGTTTAATTTTTTTCGTACTGTTTATATCACTTAGCTAATTAATCTGAAAATTTGCCAAGATATTAAAAATGAAATATTATTTGTAGTGACAACTTCATTTCTAAATAATAAATATATTTACTTTAACTTTAAACAGAAAAATATTTTCATTTTTTAATAATTCGCTAATTTTCTTTTCAATACTTAAAAGCTGTATGTTTACATATTATGAATTATTTTAATTTTGCATCCATAAGCTTTTGGTTATAAAAAATTGATTTCCGATTCATAATGCTTCCTAAAAATTTATCAATAACGATTAGTTTTCTTAAAATTCATTAGAAAGTAAAGAATTATAAAACTGGGAGATTTATTGCATAATTTTATCATATTAATAATATTGATTATACTCATAATATAATAATTTTATGGTAAATCTAAATAAATGAATAATATTCTGAATTTATCAAGTATATATTAAATTTTAACGTTATATATTTGTTAAATTTTTTAAGTTTCTTTTAATATGTTTTAAAACTAATTAGTCCGCCCAACTTGTCTAGTGGTCAGCGTGCCTGACTGCGGATAAGGTGGTCCTGGGTTCGGATCCCAGTTCGGGCATGGGTGTACTTTCTATATCTATCTTGTCTTTTTCCTTTCCTTGTATGAATGTGTTGTAAATGGTTGCCTACCCTATAAACGGGTTCCTATGGCATATGTGTGGAGCAAAGTTGTACTTTCACTTTCATGGTGCTCTGATTAAACGAAAGACGCTCTCATTTGACTTAAATTCGCATAGCCAAAGGCATAGCGATTTTGGCTTGTCCAAGTGTCATTAGCAAAAACAACAAAACTTATTAGGGTCAATGGTCTGATGCACTTTCTCTAACTTCGTCAGACGTTTGGAGGATAAGCCACAACACAAACTTAATTACATTATTAAGTTTCTTTTTCAGATATTAAGTATTCTAATCTTCTTAACACTTTACAGTATACACTTGTTTTTATTTCTAAGAAAATCGAGATTTTTATGGTATAAAATGTAGCAAAATTTTAATACTTTCTAAACAATTGCATCTTAATTTCAATAAAGATATATTTATATGTAAGGATAAATAACCATAGAATTATCCTAAAAGTAGGATGCATAAAGACAGAATTAATAAGCTTACATTAACAAGGCATGCACTCTCCAATGGATCCCTGCCCATGTTGGTATTGAAGGGAATGAGTGTGCTGACATCCTTGCAAAGGAAGCTCGTGATTTGGACCAGCCCAGCACAGTAACTTTCGTTGATGCTAACGCAGCCGCCCGACGTAGAATTTCCAACCAACAATTCAGTAAGCCATCCATTCCAGACCTTAATTGCCCCAGAAATCTATCTTCAATAATAGCCAGACTTCGAACAGGCCATTTCAAAGGCATGAAAATAGCACCTGATAACACAAGATCCTATACATCCTGCAGAAACTGTCCAGATTCTGAACTTTCACCAGACCCTATTTTTGACTGCCAAGCAATCATTAGATCCCTGTTTCAACTTGGCGGACCACCTCAAGAGATTCTCTACAGCCTCCAGGCCCCGGAACTGGCGGCGCTCATACAGAAAACTTTCGGCACTATCTAGGACACGACAACAACAACAATAAGCTTAGAAATGACATGGTCTGTGGAACCGAAAATGCTAGGTTTTGTTCAACCTTTGGTAAGCAATGGAAAAGGGATGTTACGTTTATTTTTAAATGTATTTCTTGGGTTGAGCGCTTGGGAATCTTTTGGGTTTTCTCCTTTGTGATTGTTGTGCGGAAACAATCCTCTTTGGCGGAAAAGTTTTCTCACAAGGTAATACATTGTTCTTGTCATTAATGTCTCGTTGCATATATTTTTTAAATAATAATATATCTACTACATAGTGACAAAATTAGCTTAAGACTGGATACTGTGGATTGAAGTTAAGTTCAACTTATGACAGGGATTTTTTTATTATTTAAACAATGTTTAAATTCGTTTACTTTGAAGAGTTTAATTCATTTAGTAACAAATACACACATACAGATGATTTAATACAATAATGAAACATACATTTAAAGGTTAGATATTAAAATACTTTATAAATAAAGTTGTTGTCGCGTGTGCCAGAGCTAGGCTGGCAATATGGGGTGTGCTGCTCCACTTTTCCAACTGAACCATATTTAGGTGTGGAGTCCGACTTCTTCAGTACACACATGCCATAGGGACCCATTTATAGGGTAAGCAACCATTTACAATACATTCATACACAGAAAGGACAAAGACAGGATAGACTGAGAGAGAAAGTACATCCATGCCCGAACCGGGATTCAAACCCAGGACCTCCTTATCCACAGTCAGGGACTCTGACCACTAGACAGGGCGGGCGGCAATGTACTTTATAAATAAAGTAATATTCATTTAGAATTCTGAGTGTGGATTTTTTACGACTCAACAGTTTAGTTTATTTTCTTATGCGTATGAAAATGATATGACCAGTTTAGAGCTTTAGTTTAAAATAAATTTTGAACTACTTATCATTGCAGTTTAATTTTTAGGCGTTCCAAAATAACCGTAATGTGTGAAACGAACATATGAACTGATGAACCATAAGTCAGAATGTTAAAATTTCTGGATAAGATCAGAATTCTGGGAATATTTCTGAAAACAATTGTATTCAAACCAAAAGAAACACATTAAAAAGTGCAATATTAAACGTTCGGGGGTAAATAGAGAATATCAACAAGTCGAAAAAAATTTATTTACCAACAAAACAGAACGGTTTTAGTTAGAATTGACAAGTGCAAACACCAAATATCAATGGAGAATCGCAATTTTTTTAAAAAAAACGCTATGGCTTACAGTCCAATTAATTTAAATTTCCGAATATATTTAAATTAGACATGTATTAAATTTAAAGTAGCCTATGACAATTTTTAACTAATGACTTCAAGCATCACGTAAGACGAACATCATTTAAATAAACTACAATTTGAAAAAAAAATCAAAGCTGTGACAAGCTTCTAAATTTCGAAAAATTGCAAATTTATTTCCTCTATCTGTCAGAGGTTTACAAAATAAAGCTACCGGAGCTTCCCTTTCACGAGATGCTTCGTATCCCAAATAAACACTTTTTATTGCCTTATAAATCTTATTAAAAACTGGTATTTCATTTTATGGCTTCGCTTAGCTTCATGTTTATTCAGGAAATATTCATGAGATCCGCCATGTAAGCCACTTAACGGATGCGACATGTTCCAAAGTTATGTCTCGGTGTACTTCCTCTTATTGCTGTAAACAACACTCCGCGACCACACCCCCTCCTCCCCCGCCTCTCGTGTGTCATACGAAGCAATAACTTCTCCATACACTCAAAATAAAAAGTAAAAATGCCAGATCGTAAAAATACAAAAATATCGCCAACCAATTGAAGCATTAAACAAAAATGCATTTGCTTCCGCTTCAACACAAAGTATGGAATGCGCCATCGTTATTGTTTGTCAGAGACAAAGAGCTCGTTTGTTAGTGTGGTTTCCGATAAATATAAATATTTAAAAATATGGCTTTGTGATGTCAGGTGTAAACAAGCTAAGAGATGTTTGCTACAAGCATTACAATGAAAAAAATTTGCATATTTAAGTAAGTGGATGTCGTTAAAAATTGTGTGAAAGATATTTCTGAGCTAGAGTGTTTTGTGTTTATGAAAAAAATGAATTAAGATATACAATTCATATCAACATTGTTTTCAAAAGAGCATTCATTGAAAAATGCTTTGTTTTAGTTATCATATTATAATGTAATTTCCCACATGCTGAATTATTTTTATTTCATTATGGTTTCAGACACATCATAATATTCTAGAACAAATATCCTTTCTTTCTTGTAAAAACAATCTCATATTTTTTTCTATCTATTAATTGCGTTAAATAGAATTTTTAAAGATAAATTATAAATTTTAATACACACACATATATACACCCAAAATTTATTTTTAAAAATTATACAGAGGGTATTAACACATTTTTAGAACGATTTTGGGGGCGTTTTAATAATGTTTAAAATGTAAAGACTATTTTTTTAAATGTTTGATCTGATAGCTTTTTTTCTGGACTATAAGTCTGCATCGTAATTTCCATGATATAAGAGCTTTTCGTAAATTTTTCAGGGGTATTGCTTTATATTCCTCTTCCACTGTTTTCCAGAGTCCATCCATCGTGGTGAGTTTGCGTTTAGAAAGAGCTCTTTTTAACAGACCAAAGGCACAATAGTCCATAGGTGAAACGTCAGGAGACTTCACAGGATTATGTTCAAAAGGTATATATGCTATACCTGTATTAGACTTCATTTTTTCAAAGAATGCAGCGGTAGTTTTAGAAGTATGACTTGTAGCTTTGTCTTGTTGATGTTTCACTCTTTGAAAATCTTTGGGATAAAGAAGTAGAACTTCTTCTGTAAATATTGGACGTAAAATCTTCTCCTGATAGTATAATGAATTGATTTTAACATTTTTTTCTGCTCTTTTTATTTTTAAATTCCTATTCTAGGAGAAACCTGCAATCATCATAAACCCCTTACAGAAATTTTCTTTACATTGACGGAACCAGGTTTGTACATTTTTTCTCCTCGTTTCCTATAGTAAAAATGCCCTTTTTTGTGGCAGTCATTTAGGTAAACCCATGCTTCATCAAGGGTCACAATGTACTCCCATTTATCTCCTGCTAAATGGTTTTCATTCAGGATTCTACAAAATGTTTTGCGTTGAGCCACATGTCTCGGCAAAAGCTGGTGCACATTATGTTTTTTAGTTTTTTTCAGTTGTAAATCTTCATTTATTATTTTTTTATTGTTGATACAGATGTATCTATAACTTTCCAATTGATTTCTCTGTTGATGGATTTTCTCTTGTTACCATCAGTTCACTTTAGGAACATTTGAAACAGGACGTGATTTTTTAGCATATTCGTTTGGAGTTTTCTTTCCATGTAAAAATAATGACTGACGGTTTTTACCAGTCCGATTAATAATGTTGCTTATTTTGCACTTAGAAATTTTAGTAGCATGCATTTCACAACGTTTATGAATCCTGGAATAAGAATATTTCTCTTCGGAAAGCGCAAAAACACATCCTTCAATCCACAGCTTGTTTATTTGTGACATTTTGAAAGAAGAATAAATTTAAAAGTAGCAGACGATATTTCTCATTTCAAATAATAAGCTGTTGCCAAAAGAGTTTTTTTCAAAATATTTACTTTTTTAAAAATGTTAATCGAAATCGTACTAAAAATGTGTTAATACCCTTCTTATATAACATAAAGTATTAAGTCTATTATATACAGAAGAATAGCAATTATCCGAATAAATTTGGACAGGAAGCCATTCGGATAACCGAAAATTCGGTTAATTGAATTTTTTCGAAAAAAAAAAAGATTGTATTGTAATTTATTATTGTGCGTTGGAAATAGGAGAAATATCTAGATATATTTTTAAAGAAAGGAACTCTTAGTCAAGAATATGAAAACCTAATACCTTTACATATTAAAGTACTTACAAGAGCTGTGTATTAGTACTGTATGCATGTACAGTGTCGTAAAAGAAAGTCACTGCATGCTGAACATGAGTAAGCTGTTTCACTGCCTTCATCCGTTTTCGGGCACTCAAGTCACGCATCCGCGTGACAATGAGAATTTATATGTGGTCACCCTTGTGATGACATTCTATCCACTTCAAAGCAGTTTCAAAGCTGGAAAATGATTCACAAGTTGATGGTCTCGTGTCTGCCTCAAATTGGGCATTAACCTCATCTTCTTCCTCGACTCTTTCGATAAGTTTACCACTGTTTGCAAGGTCAGACTCATAATCCATTCTGATATATCTTCAGCACTATCTTCTGAACATCCAGGTATTGTCAGAATATTTTTGAATTGCTCGTGTGACACGTCGTTCTTATTATATACCTTTTCTCACAGTTTCTCTTCTTGAACTTTTTTTTTCATTTTTACACTAATTTATTTTCGGGAAATCTGAAAGCGATTCGTATAAACCATGAGTTCCCAAACGTTTTTTTCTCCTGGACCACTTTCAAAGCTTTACTATTTTCTGTAGACTCCCTGCTGCTAACAAAAAGTACCTAGGTACTAACAAAAACTACTTAAACAAAAAAGTTCCTAGGTGCCTAAAGTTTAATCTTCCCTGGCATTTTGTTCTTTTTTATAGAAGTTTAGAATAACATCTAGTATTTATATAATTTTTACTATACACTATAACTTCCTACTACACTCAAATAGTAAAATGAATATAATATGATTGATAAATTACAATATACAATAAAAATATGAATAACAAATAGGCAGATACTTATTTTTTCCGGCACTGCAAACACTGACATCGATTCACTCACAGCCACACTTTTATGTTTAAAATCCCGGAAACAAATGAGTAACGTTTTGTTCTCGGCATTCGTATTTATACTAATGTAGATTGCAAGCACAGCGTAAGTCGCATTTCATCCCTTTGCAGGTCTAAACAAGCATCCTGGACAAGCAGGTGCACGGGCGGCACTTTGCAAGTCTCGACATGTGATGTACACTTGTACTATTATATATTGTTCTATACAATTCTGTGTTTGAACTGAGTCTCGAATATTTTTGAGTACCTACCTAGTGAATGATGCTACCTGCTTACGTCGATAGGTAAATCCAAGCCAAAATGTTTGTTCTTTATTATGAAAACCAAAAAATGTTTCATGGACCCCTTCTTACAACTTCTGAACCCCTGTTTTCTTTTACGTGAACCCCCGTGTGGTCTCCTATCGACCCCTGGGGGTCCACCTGGACCCCTTTGAGAACCCATGGTATAGACGCAGTTCGGATATTTGCAGTTCTTTTTGTATTTAGGAAATGCTTATTACTTTAAATAAAAATTAGATAAAGATTAAAATTTGCAATAATTATGTATTTTATATATATTTATTTCTTCTTCTTTTCCTCTTATCATGGAAATCAGATATATAAGAATATAAGAAGAAAAGATAAAAATGCATAATAAATTAATAAAATGTAAGAAAAATATAACTCATATAGTGTTGCATTGTGATTTTAATTAATTTTCGTTACAAAATGATACTTTCTTCATAACACCATAAAGTGAATTTAATATTCATTTCAACAATCATTTTTTTAAAAGTATAACAAAATAAATACTTCACAATAGCTGTAACAAAATAAATATTTAACAATAACTATAACAAAATAAATATTTCACCACAAGTATAACAAAATAAGTACTTAATAATAACTATAACAAAATAAATACTTCATGATAACTATAACAAAATAAAAACTTCACAATAACTATAACAAAATAAATACTTCACAATAACTATAACAAAAAATATATATAAACATTTCAGAAAGTTCACCACTTGCATAGAATTACGGTTACAAACAAAATTTTGCTTCAATATTTTCATATTAAATTTAATCAAAGAGTTAATATTTTTCATTCAAAAGTTATGTCTTAACAACTGGCATATTTTAAAATAGTTCATTAATTATTTTTATTTTGTGATTTATATCACTATATTACTTCAATCTTTTAAAAACCATAATTTTTATTTATTTTTCGTATGAAAATATTACTATTGTATTCAGCCGTAAACTTCGATTTGATATGAATTAAATTTGATTCAAGTGTTGTTATAGGAATTGTGTGCTTTGGAGTTTATAAACATTGTATATCATCTGCTTCCAATATTATAATGTGTCACATTTTCGTATTCTATCCTATAATTTGTTTCCAAGCATGTTAAATGTGGCTTAAGTTTCATGACAGAAATGCTGTTTTAGAATTTGTGGAAAGTTTTGTCAACACTCTATGCAAATAGCAGACATCGTCTGCTACGAATATTTTACTGCACTTAGTTATTACAGTTTGTTTCCAAACTAATTTAAAACCGCGGTTTGCACCTGAATACGATAGAAATTTAGAAATGAATGATAAGACATTAAATGACACTATAATGAACGTTTGATAGGAAACATTTATTATGATTTTTTAAATTTAAAAAAATCAATTAAACTCTGATAATTAAGAATTTTAAATTGATATTTTTGAAGAACTTTTTAAAATAAATGAATAAATAAAATAAAGAGTTGTTACAGTATAGCAACCTATAAATGCTAATATTTATCATACATCCCTTTATTGTGACTCCAACACATTTACTATTTTTTTGTGTCTTTAAAATATTTTTAATTATTATTATACTCACAGCTGTATCAAAAACCATTAATTTTTGGTCTTATAAATAAAAGAATATCAAAGGGTAATAATATATGTTGATGTAAATTTACATTTGTACACACATATAAGATCTTAGTTTTTCTACTTATTACTCCACAAAAATATTTTCACCCAATCGAATGTTTTTTTTTCCAACGGCGGGCATTTGAGAGTTGAACCCTATGCCACAACAAGGCCAGAAGCTGCTACTCATTTGTCGTTACCCAGCGGGCACCTGTGAACCAAGTCACGGAGGCGAGTAGCGTTATCCGCGCCATACCACCACAAACCCATTTATAGGGTGGGCCACATTCATACATCATCACGGAAGAAAGGACAGAGAAACACAGAAAGAAAGTAACATCCATACCCGAACCGAGATTCGAACCCGGGACCCACAGCTCAGGAGTCAGGAGCGCTAACCACTCAGCCATCGGTCGGCCCAAATCGAATGTTAACTAACCTAAAACATCATTTAATAATTTCAGCTGAAACAACAAGGTAAAATCTGATAAAATTTTGTCGAATATATTATTGAATACATAATTTGCTCATATATTTCTTATTGCTGAATCAGTTTCACTAAATAGCTCCGTTAGTTAATAAATGATACGATTGAAAAGATAACTAATTAAGGAAATAAGAATATATGAGATCAATAAATTTACTAGTGAGACAGTTTTAACTTTAACAAACACAGATTTAATATTTATATAAGAGAGCACATGCGCTAAACTCTATAATTGCTACCTATCTCATGTTCATTTGCATTTCTTCCGTGATTGCCTTCACCTTAGAAGAAAACGTCTTATACTTTAGCAGAAGATTTTATTAAGCCTTTTTAGTTTTAATACAAAAATGTAACCACAGCTTTGAGGATAAAAGTTCACTCTTTGTTTATAGTTTGTACTATTTTGTTTCACTTGACTTCTTTGTTAAAGAAGAATTATTAAATTTAGTAGCATTTCAAGAGCCAAATGGCGGTTTCCATATTAAAAATGCATTAGATTCAATAATAAAATATTTTGATGTGCCTCTTCATAACCTTGTAAGCATTTCAACTGAGAGAGCTCCGACAATATTGAGTAAGAAAATCCATCTTATTGAGCTTTTAAGAGATGATTCTCAAATGCGTAATTAATACCGATGAACTGCATAAATCACCGAGAACCTCTCAAGAATCCAAGTATCCTGAATTAAAAAAGGCTGTTTGTCGAATTATTTCAATATTCTGAACAACGTACTTATGTAATTCCTTTTATTCCACTTTAAAATTAACGAAATCCAAACACCTATCAGTATTTACTAACCAGCATCTTAAAGAATTACTGAAAGTGTTGTCACCAATTATTCTCCAAATTTCAAAGAATTATCAAGAGAAGTAAATATATGTGTTAAATTATTAATATTTAAATTCAATACACATATTTTGTATTTTTATGTATATGTTTTCTATAAATATAATTTTTGTAAAATAATTTTAATATATTTTATGCATACCTTTTACATACATATTTAATTTATGGATCACGAAAATTTCAAATTTTGAAAAATAACTCGAACATTCAAACAGCTTCTTGGCCACCATTAGATTAATCTTATAGTAATAAATATTATCATAAATATGTGATATAAATTATTTGCTTTCTTGCAAAATATCTGAAGGAAAATTATAAATCAAATTTTAGCTCCAACTATGAATTATTAACGAAAATATTTGAGTTAGATTCAAAATATTAATTTTCAAATCCTATTTTAAGTTAGATTCCAAAAAGATTTATAAAAACAAAAAATGAGAAATCTAAATAATTTGAAAGCTATTTTAATTAAAGTAAATTTATTAATGAAGCTAACGATGTATTAATATTGTTAGATATAACATAAGTGAATAAATGTATTTTAATTAATTTAATTATATGTAATATTAAGTCTTTATTTTTCGTCTGAGACATTCAGTTATAATGCACAAAAGTACATTTTGAAAGCTGTTTATAACATACGCAATATTTAATTTCAGTAAGTTATCAGCGGTCACAGATATCCAAGAGAGGACAAAAAACTAGATAAAACAGTTATTTATCTATGAAAAAATTTATCTATCATCATTTGTCAATATACAGAAGGTATTAACACATTTTTAGAATGATTTCGATTAAGAATTTTAAAAAAGTAAATTTTTTAGAATAAAAGTTTTTGGCAAAAGCTTATTATTTGAAATGAGAAATATAGTCAGCTACTTTTGAATTTATTCTTCTTTCAAAATGTCGCATGTAAACAAGCCGTGGATTGAAGGATATGTTTTTGAGCTTTCCGAAGATAACTATTCTTATTCCAGAATTCAAAAACGTTGTGAAATGCATGGTATTAAAATTTCTAAGTGCAAAATAAGCAACATTATTAATCGGACAAATAAAAACCGTCAATCATTATTTCTACATAAAAAGAAGACTCCAAACAAATATCCGAAAAAAGTACGTAGTATTTTAAATGTTTCTAAAGTGAAATCGCTGGTAACCAGAAAAAATCCGCCAACTCAGAAATCAATTGCAAAATCTTTTGATACATCTGTAGCAACAATAAATAAAAAATAAATCAAGATATACAACTTAAAAATGCTAAAAAACATAATGTTCACCAGCTTTAACCGAGACATGTGGCTCAACGCAAAACATTTTGTAGAATCCTGTATGAAAACCATTTAGCAGGAGATAAATGGAAATACATTGTGACCCTTGATGAAGCATGGGCTTACCTAAATGGCTGCAACAAGAAAAGGACTATTTACTATAGAAAAAGAGGAGAAAAATGTACAAACCTGGTTCCGTCCATGTAAAGAAAGTTTCAGTAAGGGGTTTATGATAGTCACAGGTTTCTCCTACAATGGGAAATTAAAAATAAAAAGAGTAGAAAAAATATTAAAATCAACTCATCATACTATCAGGAGAAGGTTTTACTTCCAATATTTGTAGAAGAAATTCCATTTCTTTATCCCAAATACTTTGAAGAGTGAAACTTCATCAAGACAAGGCTACAAGTCATACTTCGAAAACTACCGCTGCATTCTTTGAAAAAATGAAGACTATTACAGGTATTGCATATATACCTTTTCAACATATTCCTGTGAAGTCCCCTGACGTTTCACCTATGGACTATTGTGCCTATGATCTGTTAAAAAGAGCTGTTTCTAAACGCAAACTCACCACGATGGATGGACTCTGGAAAGTAGAAGAAGAGAAATGGAAAGCAATACCCCTGGAAATTTTACGAAAAGCTCTTATATCATAGAAATTACGATGCAGACTTATAGTCCAGAAAAAGGCTATCAGATCGAACATCGAACAAAACATAACAACATTTATAATGTAAAATAATAGTCTTTACATTATAAACATTAATGAAACTGCTCGAAATCCTTCTAAAAAAGTGTATTATCTCTGCATTATTGTCAATCATTTGTCACTATAGGATTTTTATTTTCAGCATATCTCAATTTACAAGGTTACCATTTTGTAAACTCAACAATACGTTTTTATATAATTCTATCATCAAACAGAAATTTACATTATAAATAAGTCTAAAGTAATTATAAAATATTGTTTTTCACAAGATCAAAATTCAAAACGTACTTCTTAAAATGAAGAAGGACAACTTTCCTAAAGTATAATAAATTGCTCAATCTTTTTTTACGTTAAGAAAGTGGGTAACACTCAAAGCAAACTCTTTTATGTAGGTATAGGAAAATATTGAATATAAAAGATCCGAATTTTTCTGTTTTCATTTTGATATTTTTTTCATTTTGAATATTTTTCAATAAAAAACGTTTTTGCTCAGATCAAAAAAATGAAATTGAAATTTTTTTTTACTTTAAACTAAAAATTGAAAGAAAAATGGTGAAAATGTTTTTAGATTTTCAATACATAATTATTTAATTGTGGTTATAAAATCTTTATAATATATAAATATTACGTGTGTGTGTACATATATACACACATAATCTTGCGTACACAAAATTCAACTATAAAATCGCTTTGATAACATTTTTCACGATATGTCTGAAAATTTGCATTTAACTAAAATAAGAACAGATTGGAAAAACAGAATTTTTATCCAGTGAAAATACTTTAAAAGTTGTTTCCTGTATTATCTAGATATGTGTTGTTGTTGTTACTAATGACACTTGGACATGCCAAGCTCGCTATGCCTTGGCTATGTTAATTTAAGTCCATTGGGAGCGTCTTAAGGTCAGAGCACCATAAAGGTGAAAGTACGACTTTACTCTACACACATGCCATAGGGACCCATTTATATGGTAGACAACCATTTACACCTCATCCATACAAGGAAAGGACAAAGACAGGATAAATAGAGAGAGAAAGTACATCCATGCCCGAACCAGGATTCAAACCCAAGACCACCTTATCCGCAGATAGGCACGCTGACCACTAGCCAAGTTGGTCGGCTCTAGATATGTAAAGATGCTAATTAGATCGTTTTAGAAAATATTATTCTTTAATACTAGTTTTCAAAAAAGTTGTTATATTTGTAATATTATTTTAGATTAATTTTTTAGCTTTTAAAATTATTCTCAATAAAGATAATTATTTCATCAAAGATAATATAATAAAAATGTTATCTTAAATAATTACTTTCATAAACATAAAAGGATGTTATTTTATCTGAATTATTCAGCATGCTTCAATTCTGTTTAAAAAACTCTTTTAAAAACATTTTTGCTAACAAATTAATTTGCTTAAAATTTAATATTTAATTGTGCATCTCCACATAAATCATTGTCACATTAAATCTTTGATTTCCATAGCAATAAATAGCAACTAATGTCCTAAAATATATCGATAAATATAACTACAATTTACCTAAGAACTAGACTACGTATATATATATATATATATATATATATATATATATATATATATATATATATATATATATATATATATATATATATATATATATATATATATATATATATATATATATATATATATATATATATATATATATATATATATATATATATATATATATATATATGTATGTATGTATGTATGTATGTATATATATATATATGTATGTATGTATGTATGTATGTATATATATATATATATGTATATATATATATATATATATATATATATATATATATATATATATATATATATATATATATATATATATATATATATATATATATGTATGTATGTATGTATGTATGTATAAATTACATTTAAATATTATCATTTATTTAACTACCGTTTGTTTTAAATTTTTAAATTTATTTTGATTAAACTTGTAAGTTTCCAGTAACAAAATATCTTTGAAATAAAACAATTTGCTTACAAATTAATATATTTTGATAATGCCTAAATTTGGCAATTGTTAACTTACGGATAGCCAAATTTTCACCAAATGAAATTAAAAAATACTCTATTATCTTTCCGAAAAATTGTAATCTCCCCAAACCTTTTACCTAAGTACAATTTAATAATTTTACTAAAAATCTGTTAACTGAATTAAATACTTTTTTTTTAAATTTATATGCTACAAATAACTACGAAACTATTGAAAATGCTACAAATAACTACCTTTTTTTAATTTATATGCTACAAAAACTTTAAATATGAAACTTCAAATATAAAAAGAATAACTTCAGATATGAATTTTATAGTATAAAAGTAAAATTTATATATTATAATTTAATAGTATAAATGTGAAGTTGTGTGTGTGAATAAAAATGTTTCTCTCTCTATTTCTGATATATTGTAAATATTATGCTAAAGCTGTTATGCAGATGGCTGAATTAAAAACAATATTATGTTTTAGTAAATAAAACCAAAGGTGGTAATAGCTTAAATTCATTAATAACTTCATTTATTTCAGTTTTTATTAAATTTTTCGTTTCATGCAAATAATTTTTTTTCATTTCAAACAATATTTAAATTTAAATATTATTTTTTGTTTCGGAAAATAGATCCTACACAAATGTATTTTCCCTATGTATAAGGCACCAATCATTTATTTAATCACCTAGTTTCAGTTTTTAAATGTAGCTCATTAAATCACTTCTAGCAGATTTCCTCCGCTCGCCATATTTCAGACTGCAATGCCTGGCATTTTATTTGCTAATGTTTTTGACTTCTTGATCCTCGAAAAAAAAACTAATTTGGAATAATCTTAGGGATCTAAAAAGTTTTCCTTTTGAATAATCACTTCTTTCGAAATAATAATAATAATTTTAGGGAAAAGGTTATTTGTGCAAATAAATTTCAGCAGATGCAATGAATTGTTGCACTATTTCATAAATTCAAAGTCTTTTTCCGGAAATTGTAATAACTTTTTCGGTTTTAATGTTTGACTGAAAAGTTTAACAATTTCAATCTATAAACATATTATTGTTATGTAAATATAAAATATTGCAATTTTCAGTTTCAGTGTACTAAATACTATTTCTTTTCCAACAATTAAAAATATCAGAAAAATACAAACTTATTGGAAGAAAACAATATTCTCGTTTTAGTATTAAAGTATTAATTGTTGTTGTCGTGTGCCAGCTAGGCTGGCAATATGAGGTGCGCTGCTCCACTTTTCCAACTGAATCCTATTTTGGTGTTGAGTCCGACTTCCTCAGTACACACATGCCATAGGGACCCGTTTATAGAGTAGGCAACCATTCACACCTCTTTCAAACACAGAAAGGACAAAGACAGGATAGATAGAGAGAAGTAGTACATCCATGCCCGAACTGGGATTCGAACCCAGGACCTCCCTATCCGCAGTCAGGGACTCTGACCACTAGACGGGGCGGGCGACTAAGTACTAATTAAATATCAATATTTTATTTTGAAAGTTCCGTTTTTGTAAGAAATTTCTTCTTACTTTAAATGCTATATAAATAAAACGACGTAAATAATAAATTTCGTTGTCACAGAATATTTGTAATTTTTTAAGGTTCACTTTACATATAAATTATTGCAGATAATATTATTAGAATATGCATGACATTTGTGTTATTAAATGTTGCCATTCTGAACTAGGTATTATTATGAAA
This sequence comes from Latrodectus hesperus, assembly GCA_037975125.1. Taxonomy (NCBI): domain Eukaryota; kingdom Metazoa; phylum Arthropoda; class Arachnida; order Araneae; family Theridiidae; genus Latrodectus; species Latrodectus hesperus. Next base: position 117,443,064 of record CM075851.1, read on the forward strand.
GTTAAGAAATGATATTTGTAACATTTCAAATGAAAAGAAATTTTGCTTTTCAGTAAATGATTAAAACTAATAAACAAAATTTTAAAAATTATTTGCAAAAATTCAAAATGAAACATAACAAAATTGATATTAATCACTTACAGGATAATTTCAAATGATTATAGAATGTAACAGTTTTCATTAAGTGTTTTATTATACGCAAGAAATCCATTTCATTTACATATGAATTGGTATGAAATATTTCATATCATATTTTAAAAAGAACGATCTTTAAGCATTATTTATTATTCCCGCCCTAAATATAATAGTTCAGTCTGATTTTGATGTAGAAACAAACTCATAAGCATTATCAGCAGATATATGTGTAAACTACCATGCTCGACAAAAAAATTAATAAATATGAAGATTTGGTTAACTGATGAATGTTTTATATTATATTTCGCTTATAAGTGTTTTGGATCCCGAATATCAATCTATTTTCCAATTATTCTAAAACAAATAATTTTCGACTCTGAATAATAAGAAACGAATCATTTTTTTCCAACTGTTTTCTTTTTTTAATAAGATTTGGATGTTAAAACACGCTCATAAAAACTATTAATAACTGCATAAATTGCTCGAAAATAAAAAAATAATACAAAAAATCAATGATCTCAAAGATTATGCCTGATAATTTAATATTTTTCCAATCTTTCAAAGACAAATTATTTTTTGTGAGATTTTACTCATTTTACATTACAATTTTGACGTTAAAAATGGTTAAAATGAGTACAAGCATTATCAGTAGCAACGTAAAATACCATATGCTATAAATGAATCAATAAACACGAAAATTTTGGTTTAACTGATGAATGCTTCGAAATCCATTTCCTGTATACGTGTTTTGGATTCCAAATACCATTAAAGATTTTTCAGTTATTCTAAAACATAGTTTTTGATTCATTTTTACCTACTGTTCTCTTCCAGTAAGAATTTGATGTTAAAACACGCTCAAAAAGATTGTCAATAGCTTCATAAATTGTACAAAAATAATAAAATATAAAAAAATCAATGCTCTTAAATACTTTTCCAATTACATTTAAAGATTTTCCAATCTTCCAAAGACAAGTCATTTTCAGTGAGATGTTTTCAACTCTCCATTACAGTTTAGACGTAAAAATTAAACCAGTAGCTACCCTTTTGAAAATATTGAGTGCAGTTTCACTCAAACGCGTAGGGAATTTCTATTATTTTTCTTCTTAAAACCCAACCAATCTTAAAGGATTAAAACTAACTCTGAAATAAGAACATAATGAATTCAATCTAATTTAATCATTTTCTTGCAATCAAAGGCAAAAATAAATTTTAAGATCTTAAGCAAGTTAGGCAAATTCGCCACTCATCGAATGCCAAAAAAGAACTCGATTTTTAAAAAATGTATTCAAAGTAGCTGAATTTAACATATATTTTACAAAACCAAATTATTCATTCATAAGATTATCCAATCACAGTAAAGTTTTCCAATTTTCCAAGAATTTCTGAACAATAGTCGCATTTATTTGAAATAAAGGTTTTCTCCTGAAACTCATTTTTTTTCCTCGTTTAAACCATTCAACGACTTGAATGCGTTGATTCATTTCCCATTCAAGAAGAGACGATTAAAAATTTACGGACTTTTTTTATTCGTTAATTACAGGGGATTAACACCTAAGCACGCATTTGGAAATGCATTGCATTCGCAGATGGCTCTCAACGTTTTCGAAAAAAACGATCAAGTAAAGGAAATTAACGTGTCTTTTCCCTGGATTATAACTGTCACAATTCTCCATCGCGTCTCACTTTTAAACATGATTGCCTCAAGCAAAGTGTCACATATTAAAAATGAGAAACTTTTAGAAACGAAGTTTATATATGAAGAGAAGATGACTCGGAAGTTCCTCAAGATTAATTTTGGAAGGAAATATTGTTACCTAAAATTGCACTTTTTTCCTCATTTGTCTTTAAAATTTGGTTCAAGAATAAAAGCGTGATTTATTAAGGTCAATCTTAAAAGGCCTTATAAAGATTACATTAAATCTGATTTGGCTGGCTTTCAGATAATTCATCATTTTCCCAGCCAACGTGCCCCTAATCTCTTTCCTAACTCAGAATAAAGTGGGGTATAATAATGTATATTTAGCGCTCTAAAATGCATTAAAAAATCAAGTAAAAACTGTTGAAGTTTCTTAATGAAAGTGTACATTTTTGTTAGGGTATAATAATGACAAATTTGTTCTTGGTATGCAAAAATGTGCTGCGTTTTTTTTTTTAAATTTATTCTGAAAAAAAAACTGAAGATTTAAGATAAAGTTTTGCTGTGCTTTGTTCAAGACTAAGCTTCTCTCATAGGAAAAATTAATTAATATAAAGTTCTGTATCTTAACAAAGTATAAAGGATAACTAACGCAATATTTTCTTTTTCTACCTCAAAATTGAAAGATTCTGTTCATTATTCTATTTATGTCATTAATAATTTTAGTCAAATTAGGTTTTATAAAATTTTACATTACAACACAAAGCTTTTCAAAAATATTTCGCGACACTTTTACAGAAAAGTGTCAATAATTTATTGCCTTAAACTTATGGAAATACTTTATTTTGTAATATTTTTTATTTTAAATTATCGCATAAACATGCTTAAGAAATTCGCCAAAAAATGACAAAATTTTATGTTGTTTTGAAGTACTCATGTGGTATATTATTCTTCAATCAACTAATTACAAATCTTTTTAAGAAGTAAAAAATTTGCCTTAAATACAAATTTAAAATATAATTTGTGAAGATAAGATAAATTTTTAAAAAAATGAATAAAAAAATTTAGGTCCTTTTAATCCTGTTAGTTATAATCATGCTGACCAACTTGTCTGGTGGTCAGCGTGCCTGACTACGGATAAGGAGGTCCTGGGTTCGAATCCCGATTCAGGCATGGATGTACTTTTTCCCTCTATCTATCCTGTCCATGTCCTTACATTGTATGAATGAGGTGTGAATAATTGCCTACCTTTTAAACGGGTCCCTATGGCATGTGTGTACTGAGGAAGTCGGACTCCACACCAAAATAGGGTTCAGTTGGAAAAGTGGAGCAGAGCACCCCATGTTGCCAGCCTAGCTGGCACACGACAATGAAGGAATTTGTAATCATACAAAAACTTCAGAGATTAATTTTAACACAAAATAAATTTATAAAAAACATAAAGTATTAATTTTTCACATTAGATTTGCTAGTTATTTTAATGCGCTTAAATAATTTCATACCTTTTCTCTCATTGATTAGATAAATACTGATTAGCTAAAGGCGTTTTTCCATAAAACATTTTCTAAAATCAATTAATAACTATTAGATACAATTTAAGGAAATTTAAAATGCATATTTTTAATTTTCTATAACTACTATTTTTTACCATTGGCGGACATATCTATTTTGTATTTTATATATTTTTGTTGTTATTGTTTACTAATGACACTTGGACAAGCCAAGCTCGCTATGCTATGCGAATTTAAGTCAATTGGGAGCGTCTTTCGTTATAATCAGAGCATCATGAAGGTGAAAGTACGACTTTGCTCTACACACATACCATAGGTACCCGTTTATAGGGTAGGCAACCATTCACACCTCATTCATGCAAGAAAAGGACACAGACAGGATAGATAGAGAGAGAGAAAGTGCATACATGCCCGAACCGGGATTCGAACCCAGGACCTCCTTATCCATAGTCAGGCACGCTGACCACTAAACAAGTTGGGTGGCATATATATATATATTACATATATATATATATATATATATATATATATATATATATATATATATATATATATATATATATATATATATATATATATATATATATATATATACAGTATGTCCACTAAAGTCCCTTGCCACCCTCTTAACTTCGGAACGGCTGCTGCTATTTTCATAAAAGTGATATCTAGGTATAGTAAAGTAGCCATGCGCTACTGAATGAAACCAGCTAACACGCCACCTGGTGGAAAACTGTGGAGTTACCATTCGTATCTCGAAAGAGGAACGAGATAGGCAAAAAAAGTGATTTACAAAGTTGTAGAGCATAATCGATTTAGTACGAAATGATACCTTGTAGGCAAATGTGAAGAATACAACGGTTAAAACGCGAGTTTGTTGTTTCGTGCTGTGACGTGGCACATCGTACGTGTGCATATTTGAAAAAACAAAAAATCGTTTTCTTTAACAGCTAGCCTTGAAAGAAAATTATAACATTTTCGTGATTACATTTTTCACTTTTATTTCGAAATGGGAAGAACCGAAGTATTAAAAATAATTCCAACAATTTGTATGCAGTATGCAAATACGTAAGAAATGTCATGCTTGTTCACCTAAAACAGCTATAAAAGAGACATCTTCTTGGTAATACCCTATTTTGTGGAGAGGCTGCCGTTGTTTAATCTTAAGAATCTATGGTTTCAACATGACGGCGCGCCTGCTCACTAGACATCTCCAGTGAAGCAGTACCTCGTCAAGGAATTTGGCAACCAAAAACTAGGGTATGGCGGTTTCGAAAAGTGGCCGCCATGTTCTCCTGATTTGACTCCACTGGATTTTTCCTGTGTGGATACTTGAAATACCAGGTGCATGCGACCCTTCCACAAAAATTGCAGAACATTAAACGACACATTACGGTCGCTTGATCCAACGTGTGTAACGTGATCTTCAAGCGAGGATCCAAATGTGCATTGCAGCTGACGGTGAGAATTTTGAACACCTTAAATAAAATAAATTGCTATAACTATTTGTTTTTTCCTTTCTTAGATCGTTTTGTCACGTCACAGCACGAAAAAACAAATGGGCGTTTTAACCGCTGTATTCTTCACATTAATGCTTGCAAGATATCTTTTCGTACTAGATTGAGGATGCTCTACAACTTTGTAAATCACTTTTTCTCTCTATCTCGTTCCGTTTTCGAGATAAGAGGGCTAACTCCGCAGTTTTTCACCAGGTGGCGCGTTAGGTAGTTTCATTCAGTAGCGCATGGCTACTTTACTATACCTAGACATCACTTTTATAAATATAGTAGCAGCAATTCCGAAGTTAGGAGGGTGGCAAGGGACTTTAGTGGATATATATCTATATATATAAAAATTTCGTGTCACGATGTATGTTCCCGATAAACTCCGATACTACTGAACGGATTTTGATAAAATTTTGTAACCATTTATAATATGGTTCAACTTAAAAGATAGAATAGTTTTTATCTCTTAATTATTGATCTCAATATTTATTATACGACGTTAGTGTTTATTTATTGGTTAGTTCTGTAAGTTCCTAATAGATGGCACCTAAGTTGCATAGGTATTTGGCAGATGGCGACACGTTTATTTTTCTAGATTATACCATCTTTGAGAAAATTAACGTGTGCACGCAAGCGCGTGGTTAAATATAGAATTTACATATATTTTCACGATGTGTATAATCATACTATAACAATTTTTCGTAAATCATTTTCATAATTATACTTTGTATTAAGTTATTACTGTGCAGTGTTCAGTTTGAATATTTTTAATATTATAAATAGTAAAATAAAATTTTATTTATTACTGTTTTTCTCTATAATTTTCATACCACCTGGAAAACATGTAAGTATTTCTTGATAGCCTTTTATTTTTTTTATTTTTATTTTATAATTTGATAATTATTAATTTATTCAGCAGTACATTTTGATCTAATTGTTTTCAAATGATAAATTCTTTTAATTTTTTTTATTTCAGTATTATGCCGCGGAAAAAATGTTTAGTTTTAATAATTTAAAATTGAAAAAATAATAGTTTGATGTCAATGTCATCTACCTCATTTAAAACAATTTATTTTTAGATGTTTTTAATTTATATAGTATATTTTATAAGTAAGTCACTGATTACAAACTATAATTTAATATAAGATGAATAAAATGTAAATTCAGAAAGTATTTGTTAGTTTGTGCTTAATTTCAAAATTTCGATACTTTAACTATTACTTTTAAATTTTTGCGAAACGTTTTATTTTTAATCTCATATGAATGAACCTATTTTAAATTTTTTTGGAAAATATTAATTTGATTGTACCCAAAAATTAGTAAAAAATTGATTCAATATATTATAAAAACTCAGCCACTGCAACGCGTGGCTGGGTCAGCTTGTATATATATATATATATATATATATATATATATATATATATATATATATATATATATATATATATATATATATATATATATATATATATATATATATATATATATATATATATATATCATACACAAGTATCAAAAACAATTTATCATGATATATATTTTTTTATTATCCGCATATTTATTAGTTTCAGATTTATTTTTCGAAAAATTATTATTTTTATTGTCTGTTTGAAATTAAATTTCCCATGTTTTTTTTTTTATTTTTCAAAATCATTTCATTGAAAATAGTTCTGCCACTTAAAAAATGCCAACTACAATTTATGACAAGTTTGTCGGCTAAATATTTTTTAAATCGATCATTAATTATTTAAAGTATTTTTTTCGAAATATAAATTCCTTATTTTAAAGAAAGAAAAGTACTTACTTTGGAAAAAAAAAAGTTGGCTTGGTATTTAAGAATTAAACCTGAAGAATCAGGAATAAAAGTTTTCTTTTCCGTCTTTAGTTTCGTTAAATTTATTACATCTTCCCGTATCCTGCTCAGATCAGCACGAATGAAGAATGCACAGGCTTTTTACAGTATAAGACGCAGTGGGGATATTCGAGCTGATTCAAAAAAAAAATAGCTACCATGCAAAAATCATTGAAATGCAGTTAGTAAACTAGGTACTGAGGCAAACGCAGAATAAATTTGTATCAAAAATACTTCTTTCTATTCTGGTGCTGCGAACGTGGGGCTCATAAACATGTGAAGAAAACGCTGGATAGATTTGCGTTGTGTTTATTTCGTTTTTGTTCTGACATTAACAATTGAATTGAAAATGATGGACCCTCCCTAAAAATGAAAGCCCCGTAAATAAAACGATTTTATTTCGAACCGTTCGAGAAAAACTTCTAGTTCAATTTTCAGGTTGCATTTCTATTCATTCAGAATTGCAGTTTCTTTTTAATAGCGAAACTTTGTTTAAGAACTATAGAAAATGATTCCTTAAAATTATGAGTTAGTTTCAAGATTTTTCTGAAAAAAGTAAAATTGCATGATTGTATAGCAATTTCCTACTTAAATTAAGAACCAGCAAAAAAAACTATTATTCTTTTGTTTTAATGGATATTTTGAAATTTCATAAAACATACGTGCATTAATCATTTCAAAATACAAAAAATTAAAGAATTTTTTGTTTTTCACAAGCTGTGACAAATGTCATATGAATGTTAATTGCTGAAACTTGATTTAAATGGACTGTGATGGGTAAAGTTATTTAATGCTAAAAGGGTTTCCGAATAAATATCTATGAATTTTAATGCATGAGATAGGGAAAATTGATGAATAAAATAGTTTAAAAAGTGACATCCATTTCTAAAAGGTAGTTAGCAGCGTTTTAAGTGCAAAGTGAACACAAAGTTGTCTGCTGACAGCATAGAAACTCAAAGCCAATAGAGAGGTGTATGACGCATCTAGGCAAAAGAAAATTGTATCATCTTTATTAAAAATTAATTAATATTAACTTTGTTTAAAACAAAACGGATGAGGCCGTGGTAGCCTAGTTTCTACGGATCGGCTTTCCATCCGGAAGGGTGGGGTTCGATTCTCAATACCGCCAAAGACCCACCGAGTACATGCGATATACGTGCTCGTTAAATCTGTGGAATCGAAAGTCCTGTGGTCGGTCGTTGAGCAGTTACCATGGGTGCAATGGTCTGGAGAAATATACTCCTCCTTCAAATCAATGCCAAAATTGAGGGAGTAGATCCTCTGGTGCTGCCATCTATCGGAGGATTTGAAGAGCAAAAGTAGTACTTTCACCTACATGGTGCTCTGATTAAGCGAAAGACGCTCCCAGTTAACTTAAATTCACATAGCCAAAGCATAGCAAGCTTGGCTTGTCCAAGTGTCATTAGTAACAACAAAATGGTGGAGAAAACTGTTGTTCAAAAATCATGATTGGACATAAAATGACGATATGACGGCTAAGTTAAGTCGTTCAGTGATTGTACAAGATCATATATCCTTAAAAGCAATAATTGTCTTTTTGATAGAACGAGTAACATTCTATCTCGAAGTTTGTGGATGGTTCTGGCTGTGAAAACCATCGTCAGCTGCATACTAAACAATATCATTCAGAAACTTTTAATACGATCATTTAGCCGTGTCACCTTAAGTAATCTTCTTCAAAATGTATCATGAATTTTTGTAAGCGCTGGTTTCTCAAATCAATCAAAGACTTGTACAATATTATTTGCATATGTATTTCACTACAAATCTTCTACATAAATAAAACACGATACAGTTCAAAAGCTCAGGTTAATATAGCGAGATCATTTTGATTTAAATTAAACTATAAAAAAAACTACATTTGTAAAACATATAAAAAGAACTTCCTCTCCTTACCAGTTATAATTTTTCCCAATTGCAAATTTAAATATTTTACTTTTAAATACCGCCGACCTATGCCTGAGTGGTTAGTGCTCCTGACTCGCAAGCTATGGGTCCCGGGTTCAAATCCCGGTTCTTGCATGGATGTTACCTTCTTTCTCTGTTCTCTTTGTGTTTCTCAGTAATTTCTTCTGTGATGAAGTATGAATGTGGCCCACCCTATAAACGGGTTTGTGGTGGTATGACGACAGTAATGCTACTTTGCCTCCGTGATTTGGTTCACAGGTGCCCGCTGGGCAACGACAAATGAGTAGTAGTTTCTGGCCTTGTTGTGGCGAAGGGTTAGTTACCCAAATCTGTGCCCGCCATTGTAAAAACATTTTAAATACTTGTAAAACTGCGAATTTTCTTTAAAATATTATAAATTCTAGGAGGCATATGCCTCAAAATACGTTTTCATATTTTAAGTGAAATCCTGCATCTTTTATGCAATAAAAATATTTATTTTTATAAGAATTAGTATCAATCAAAGTCCTGTATGTTTCCAATATAGTTACAGAATTGTTTGAAATATAATTGACATTATCATTTCTTAAAAATATTGGGTTTTAACTTTTTCATTATATATAATTTTAAAGCAAATCAAGAAAAAATTATTTTCTATTCTAAGCTTAATAACAAGTTAAAAAATTTAGAAGTTGTGTTACATGTTAAACAGTGTTTTTACATATAAAAATATGAAATTATTAAAATTTTGGTCGAATAAAATGCATTTCTGAGTATAAAAATTAAGAATAACAACTCACAAAACTAAATTTTTTGTAATAATCAATAGGAATATTGAGAGGATCTTCATTATTGTGCAGTGAAACAACTGTTATAAGTGTTTCTTTTGTGCAAACTGATAATAGTGTATAATATGAATAATATAAATTAATAGAATCCTTCAATAGTTACTAAAATGTGGTAAACTCTATCCAAAGTATAGATTCAATAGTATTTTTTCCACTATGCATTTTTATGTCAGAATTAAATTTTTTTTACTAATTACTACGTAGTATACAGCAATATTCATGGGTTTTATGAGAAAACAATTTGATTATTATTTTAATACATTTTCTGCCAATTGCATTATTAACAATGTATTTTTAGTAAGTGATATATTTGTTATTTTTCAACACACTTCTTCCAGAAAATAAATAACCATTTGATAAATTAAAGATTATAAATCTCAAAATATCAATAAGAAAATAACAATTCAAAATTTTTCAATTTAAAATTTTTCACAAAATTAATATTTCTATGAAATCAATTAAAAATTCCATTTTTCTTTCCCTGATATTTTCTAAGATTGTAATTATTTATCTGCCATTTTTTGATATTCCTTTGTTATCAAATATTATTGACTAAAATTGAAAATTTTTATCAACTTTAACAAATAATGATGAGTAAAGCAAACAATATTGTACAAACACTATAAGCTATCGATGGTCTAGAAAAAATATTTGTGATTGTTTATAAGACATACAAAATATTAATTTCTAAATAGGAATATTTATAGAAAAAATAACTAGGCAAAACAATTAAATTTACACTAGAAGCAACCAACGTATATTTCAATACAAAATATAAAAAAGTGCTTCTATTCGAAATAAAATACCATTGTTTTACTGTGTGTGTGTATTTTTCTTCTAACTACAATATTACCAAATAATTGCTTACTTTCTTGTTACATTATAGCTGCATTTAACGCAATGATTTTAAAAAATACATTAAAATACATCTATAAATTAGCATTGTTAAAAAGTGGCATTACTGAATGCATCATAATGATCTTTTTTCTTGAAATATTTAATTTCATTTTAAATTGGATATTGGTTTTCCATTTCTCATCACAAACTTAATTTTAGCCCGGAATATCGTAAAAAAAAGTAATTCTTCCTTAACTTCTTAATTTCCTGAATTATGATTGCGCCAGAAATTTTTGTTCTTATCTTAAGATGAATGATTCATATATTTCAATATTCAAGAAATTATGAATATTTTCCTCAATAAAAGTTTCTCCTTAAATTCGTTGTGATTGCTAAATATATTTGTCATTATATTTTATAACCTTAAAAAATAGTAATTTTTTACAATTCTTAATCCTGTCCATATTAGATCATTTGCCTTCTTAGCAAACCCATTCCAAAACAATCTGTCTCGTGCTTTACGTATCCAATTTCTCTTTTTAAGCTCCTAAAATCCTCTTTTATCCATCTCTTTCTTGGTCTTCCTCGTTTTCGTTTATCCTTGCATTGACATTTAAAAATCTTTTTTTTATTATTTATTTATTTATTTTGCGCAATCGGTTGTCATCCATTTTTTTCATGTGTCCCAACAACTGGGCTGTTTTTGATTTTATAGTTAATTGTATCCTGTTCTTTATACAGCTTCATCTTTCCTGATTGATCCAAGAAATATTTGTCTTCTCTGATTGGTGATTGATATAACTATTAATCTGAGAAGAATCTTTATACCACACAAATGGATTAATGTAAAAATAAAAATTTAAACCAGTTTTACTAATATTTAATCATGGTTAATGTTTTTAAATCTATAATCATTGACAAAGAAATTGATTTTGTTAATTCAAATTCATATTTAAAAAATTATAACTAATTCAGCGCCATTTAAGTTAAGGATTATCAAATAATTTTCTAGAAATCTCGCAGAATAATACAAAATCAACACATTAATCGATTAGAATTTCTGTAAATAAGTAGATTTAATCAGTGATTCATATTTTTCTATCGAACTTGTATTATGAATAACTGTGTTGATTGTTGACAAAAAGGATCTTAGTTGTGGAAGGTTCATAGTTTTTAAAGCTTTTCACACATGTTTAAGGCCGTGGTAGCCTAGTGGTTAGGGTATCGTCCTTTCATCCGGAAGGGTGGGGTTCGATTCCCAATGCCGCCAAAGACCCACCGAGTACATGCGATATACGTGCTCGTTAAATCTTGAAAGTCCTGTGGTCGGTCGTAGAGCAGTTACCATGGAAGCAATAGTCTGGAGAAATTTACTCCCCCTTCAGATCAATGCCAAAATTGAAGTAGTAGATCCTCTGGTGCTGCCATCTATCGGAGGATTTGAAGAGCAAAAGTCGTTCTTTCACCTTTATGGTGCTCTGATTAAACGAAAGACGCCCCAATTGACTTAAATTGGCAAAGCGAGCTTGGCTTGTCCAAGTGTCATTAGTAACACAACACATATGTCTCAATTTTGAAATAAAAAATCTGCAATATAATTAAAATTTTCTACAAAAAATTATAACTGAGTATATTTTCAACATTTAAATTATTCATTAAGCATAAGAAGACTAATTTTATTTTTAATGCAATAAGCAAAGCTTTTTCTTGTATTTTTTATGTCAGAAATAAAATTGCTTAGTTCTTCATTTAAAGGCAAAAATTTACTATCATAAATGTTTGTTATTTTCAAATTTACAATTTTTTTTTTCAATTTGAAACTTTAAAACAATATGCTTAACAAAATAAAAACAATATTTTATATTCTTACCGTGCAAAAATATAAAAGATTAATAAATAGCGCTTTTACTGATATCCTGCATTTTAACTGTAAAATTTTAAGAAAAATAAAAACATTGATTCAAATAAATTATGATATTAAAAGATTTTGTTTGAAACAAAATAATATAATAAAAATAAATATAAAACGCAAAAAATATCTGAATTAAAATGTAACATTATCTATTTTAATTCTTATTTATCTATATTGAGACTTCATATTATTCTAAATAGTAAAAGATATAACCTCTGTCATTTTATCAAGTCTATAGCCCTAATAGTTAGTAATTATAATTTACTAATAGCTTAATTTTCTTATCGAATTATTTTACTTTTATTTAAATCATTTATATCTTTACATAATTTTAATACTTCATAAAAGGTGAAGCCAAACCACTCAAATTACATATTTGTCTGTAAGAAAATAAATCATTCTAAGAGATAGAAAGCTAAAATTATATATATATAAATAAGAATATATTGTAAAATTTCAAAAAGATTGAAAATTTCCCTTTATTCAAAACGAAAATATTCTTCTTTCCAACAACAAAATAAAAATTTCTACAATGGAAATAATAAGTATTAATTCTATTAAATGTTATTCTGCATTTTAGAGCAGTATTGTTATGCCTAAATATGAAACGACGAAAAAAGAAACTTTTATCGAGCTCAATTATTTATGTTATATACACTTAATAGTTAAAAAAATGTACTGTAATACGCGAACTAAAATCCTGAAATTATATAAATATTTTTTTCTAATTTAAAGAAAAATTATTCATTTAAAAATATTTTGAATAACAAAATTATTTATTGTAATATTTGACTAAAACATTTTTTAAAGTAAACGTTTATTAATTTTTTTTACAATACGTTTATTGAAAATGTTACAAACATAATACGTTGATAGTGAAAAAATTAATGTACAACGAATACAAAAATACAATTAATTATAATGTCTGATATTGAATTTCAAGAAAAAAATTAATAATTTTCCAATATTAATAATAAGAATATTATTTTAATCCATTTTCTGACAATTGCATTATTAACACTGTATGTTTGGTTAGTGATGTAATTGTTATTTTTCAACACTTCTTCCAAAAAAGTAATAACCATTTGATAAATTAAAGATTAAAAAGCTCAAAATATCAATAAGAAGATAACAATCCAAAATTTTTCAATTTAAAATTTTTCACAAAATTAATATTTCTCTGAAATCAATTAAAAATTCCATTTTTCTTTCCCTGATATTTTCAAAAATTTTATTTATTTATCTGCCATTTTTTGATATTTCCTTAGTTAGCAAATATTATTGACTAAAATTAAAAATTTTTATCAACTTGAACAAATAATGTTGAGTAAAGCAAACAATATTGTACAACACTATAAGCTCTATCGATGGTCTAGAAAAAATGTTTGATTGTTTATTTATAAGACATACAAAATATTAATTTCTAAATAGGAAAATTTATAGTAAAAATAACTAGGCAAAACAGTTAAATTTACACTAAAAGCAACCAATGGATATTTCAAGACAAAATATAAAAAGTGCTTCTATTCGAAATAAAATACCATTGTTTTACTGTATTTTTCTTCTAATTACAATATTACCTAATAATTGCTTACTTTCTTATTACATTAAAGTTGCATTTAACGCAATGATTTAAAAAATTACATTAAAATACATTTATAAATTAGCATTGGTAAAAAATGGCAATATTGAATGCATCATTATGATCTTTTTTTCGAAATATTTAATTTCATTTTATAATTGGATAATGGTTTTCCATTTCTCATCGCAAATTTAATTTTAGCCCGGAATATCGTAAAAAACGTAATTCTTCCTTAACTTCTTAATTTATATATTTCATTATATTCAAGAAATTATGAATATTTTCTCCAATAAAATTTTCTCCTTAAATTCGTTTTGATTGCTAAATATATTTGTCATTATATTTTATAACGTTAAAAAATAGTAAATTTTTACAATTCCATTCCAAATATAGAATAAAATATTAACTCATTAAAGGGATTTCTTAACATATTATATATTTTGTCGAATTTGAGAAAAATATTAACATTATCTAAATAGGAAAAAATTAGTTTTCCCTAAAAGAAACTTTCCATTTATTAAAGAATACTTCTCTTCATGTGAAAAAAATTTATATCTGCATATTTAATCATATTTGTTATGTGTCGAAACTATCTATCTTATTCAACTTAAGTGCACTCATGTCTGTTTATTTTTATTAAGAACTCTCAGTTAATGCTACCGTCCAAAACTTGAAAGTTTGTCTTTCTAAGTACTTCCTGACCAAAGTTTTGACAACTTTTAAGAGTATCTTTTCCTTTTATTCCTTGAAGGGTTTTTAAGACGCATGCACTTTTGCTACATAATATATCTTCGAGAGATGGAAAGATTTCACTTAAATATCATGATTTTCTATTGTTATTTAGAAAGGAAATAAAATAGGATGTGCATTAGAAATCAAAGAAACAATAACGATTGAAATTTTAATGGAACTAATAATATCTCTAACAGTAAACTATAATATCGTAACGTTCAAAAATTCTCACAGAAAATTGTAACATTTTCATAAAGAAATAATTTTAATTCAATTTTTAAAAATCAATGTGTAGTATATAAGAAAAATATATTTCTATATATTATGAATTATATATAGTAAGATATTTAATTAAACAATGAATATAGAGAATTTAATTTAAACTTTTATTAATTTCTGTTTTCTATACAGAATTTACACATTCTTAATCCTGCAAAATTATTTTTCACAGCTTTTAAATCTTTTAGTTTTCAAATTTTTGAATCTAATATTGAGACTCTGTAGATAATGATTTGCTGGTTGACAAAGAAATTCTGTACAAATTTTATGTAAGAGTCGTAACTATGATGGACTTCCACGGAGCCAATGAAAAATAACCCATATATAAAAAATTTAAAGATCAAGTTCAAGGTGTGAGAAAACGAAGAAGACTGAGTAAAAGATTTCATGGCTCAATGAGATTGAAAACAATTTCAAAAACTTGAAAATAACAAATTGGAAAATTAAGGCACGTGACAGACTGATTTGGAGGCGTACTTGCATCATGTATAAAATCATATTTTAAGTATCCCAATTTTCTAAATTTTAAACCTAATATCTGTAGATTATGATCTATAGGCTGACAAAGAAATTCTGTACCAATTTTATGTGTTGTTGTTGTTGCTTATCCCCGACTGGCGTGACAGTACCATCACACCAGCCCCATGAATCCAAAAATAGTCAGCTCTCAAGCACCACCTCCGGTCTCAACTCCATGTCTCCTCTCTCACACCCAATGCACTGAAAATTATGAGATGGGGAGATCTGAACCTCTCGACATTTGGGACAGAGAGGGTAGACCTTGGTACCAGAGACGTGTCTCTGAGCAAGCAGGTGGCCACTTCGCAGTCTTGTCAGAGCCGTTTGGCTGCATCTCTTGTGTATACCCACTAGTGTGGAACCAGGATGTTTGCATGTGTACCATTCGTGGGTAGGAAGGGTATCCCTAAAAGTAGCATTGATAGCCATCCTAACTCTAGAGGTCGGCTCTGAGGAAGACGAGCAGTCTCCAATGATGATATTCTGAAGGCTTCCATTCTTGGCTAACTGATTCGCAGCTTCGTTCCCATGCACATTAAAATGAGATGGCACCCACTGGAAGACTATGGTACTGGCTTTCAAATTAGTAAGATGTTGTACTATTTTAGTTGTTGTTATGTCACCATGCCACCACCACTGGGCCAGATGTAGGTGAGGGGGTGTTCCTGGGCGGAGTGGGTGAAGTACGTCGGGAGAATAATCTCCTGGTAGGGTCACCAAGGAGTGAAGGCCACTCCACTGTGTCCAGATAATGCCTGGGTTCAGACTTCTACCTTTGGGTTCTGCCATGGGTGCTCCAGGTACTCTGTACCAACAGAAGCTGCTCTTACACCCCACTTTTCATGAATCTTGGGTCAGAAAGTTTTGACCAATTTTATGTAAGACCTGTAACTGTGATAGGAAACATGGCAACTATGAAAAATAACCCATGTACAAAAAAAATGTTTTAAATATCGGTTTCAAGATCAGTGTAAACGAAGAAGACCGAATTAAAGATGACATGGCTTGTTGAGTTTGAAAAGAATCTCAAAAAATTGAAAATAACTCATTGGAAAACTAAAGCACGAGGCAGACTGCCTTGGACTTGAATTGTTAGAGTGGCCATGGTCCAATATGAACTGTATTACCGGGACGTCAATTAATGGCAATGAAGTATTGTTTCCATAAAAACTAGGCATGGATAAAGTACTACTTTTTTTTAGATTATTAATTATTTATACTATTTGTTTCACTTCTCTCTAGTTACAATAATTCATTATATATAAATTTTCATTAAATCGCACTTAATGAAGAATGTCCAAATTTTTCAAATTTTAAAAACATTTATAGAATAAAATGATTATGATAGCGTATTTTTAAATGATAATTCATGTTATTTATTAATGAAAACTATAGTTTAGTTAAAGAAATAAGTCCATATTCTAATTTTCATTTGTATTTATTTAATAATTGTTATGCATATAAATGTATGTTTTTATAAAAAAAAGTAGTTTGAATGCAATTGAACTTATATGTCACTTAATTTTCTCCTACGTCAAAATCTCTTACGTTATAATAGCATCAATAAAAACTATTTTAAAAAATAATTATTAAAATGATTTTTGAAATATTTTATACTATTGAGAAATTTAGTACTAATTAATGTATACAGTTTGAAGTCTGAAATCAAACCAGAACTTAATATCACCAGAACACCAAACCAGAACAGATAAGTATGTAAACAAAATTATGTTTTTTTAATCGGATAAAAAGTTACGAAAGTATGAGAAAAATCAACAATAATTTAAAGAGAGAATTTATCATCTGCGTTTGTGCATAAATTAACATACACACTTTAACTAGAAAAAATTTTCAAATATTTTTTTTTATTTTCTGCTGGGCAAAGCAATAAATAATTTTCAATTATAAAATCTCCCTATTTCAAAATAAACTGCGTTTGAAGCCATTAATCCGACTCTTTTTTAATTAAGCTAATCGATTCAACAGATTTTTTTTTGTTTTAATGTCATAAAAACCTTAATTAGCCGTATCATTTATCTCGTTCTTTAGAAAAAAATTTTTTTAGGAATATCTAATTAAAATCTTATCAAATAAACATTAAGTAAAGTCTTTTAGATGAATCATTTAGCATTGTAAGAAATGCATTTATATTTAGTTCCTAACTTAATATATCAAAATTCTTAATTCCCCTTGAATAGATAAAAAGGAATTTTTTCATTCTTAATAAAAATGATATCAAATCTATTTTTCTTCATCATTCTTCGAGGTAAGAATGTTTTCATTAAGAAGGAATCGTTAATAGTTTTTTTATGAATTCATATGAATATGTAATGAGTAATGTAACGTATGTAAAAATATTTAAATAAAGCTATTGATATACTTCCCATACTTAGATTTAGATAGATTCATCTGCATTTACAAAATAAAGAGTAAAAATCAAATTTCAGTTTCTTTCGTTCGTCTAAGTAAACATATTTGCCTTCATGGCATAAAAATATCACGTGACAAAAAACGACTCATTTGAATAAATCGAAAGAAAGAGTCTCAGTTGATTCGAATATAAAAGCTTTACCCTATAAAAACGAGACTAAATTTAACCGCCTTCATGATACTTTAATGTTTTTGTATTTTATATGCACCAGTATATGAAAAGGCGCGCTGACTTGATAAAACATTAATGAGGGCTTTTTTTTCCCGAGTTCCTTTTGCAAAATGTAAATTTTGAAGAACCGTTTTTCATGGCGTATAGGGTATTTCTCATTTTTGCCCATTTTGTTCTTTCCTGATTAAGTTCGTGTTCGCTCCATCTTAATTTTTCTTAACTTAATTTAAAGAGATGAAATGATTTAGCTTTAAAAAGTAAAACGTGCTTTAAGAAAATAATTATTTATTTAAGAAGCATTAATATTTAGCAAGCTAAAAAGTGCTGTTTAGAAAAAAAAACAGGTCTAAAACTAGTTTATTATTTGAGAAAAATGATAATTATAGTTTTTTTTAAATCCTTTTGTGTTTCAGTCTAATGAAAAGACTATTTTTTGCAAGTACATTAAAAATAAACTAAACTTTTTTTCAGATTATAAAATTGCATTTTAATTAATTACGCTGATTAGTTGTAAAATTTTACAACACTAAAAAAAGAATTAAACAAAAAAAAATCAATGTAACCAAGTGATTAGAAGTTTCTAATCAGCTGAAAAATTCTCAAATATTTTAGAACTTTACTTTTTTTTTACATTCTAGTCACAAATGCTACCGAGACTACCGGTGAACAGTTAGCGTTTTAGGTCTTCCATTGAAGAGTTCATGGGTTCCATTCCCACATTGGTTGTAGATATTTGCATTGTTTTGATAATCCTCTTTTAAAATTAATGTTCCGATTGAATTAAACTTCTTGGACAAAAAAGTGACTCATATTTGCACAAATAACAGTGAAAACGCACGACTTGATGATTGCATATAAAATCTGTGTAAAATCCTAATATACGTAGCGAGTTTGGTGTGGTTTTCAAAAATGTCCCCAACTGCAAAATACATGTGATCCATAACCATCAACATAAGCATTTCATGATTAAAATAATTTTGAATCACAAAATGGCAATACATAAGCAAACATTCCGAATCATAACGTCACCAAATCCATCGCGTTACGAATACTAGAATTAAGCACATATCTGTCATAATGCTTAACAATCTCTGACCACAAATATTGGTAATCAAATTTTAAATATGCTATACATTCAGAATATTTAATTTAGAGTTTCTGTAATTTTAATGAACTCAATTAAAAAAACTCTAAGTACTTTATTGATCAAAGAATAACTTAATTTTACTGTCTAAATTAATGTCTCGCCGCCCACCCTGTCTAGTGGTCCGAGTGCCTGACTACGGATAGGGAGGTCCTGGGTTCGAATCCCGGTTCGGTGGATGTGCTTTCTTTCTCTATCTATCTTGTCTTTGTCCTTTCCTTGTATGAATGAGGTGTGAATGGTTGCCTACCCTATAAACGGGTCCCTATGGCATGTGTGTACTGAGGAAGTCGGACTCCACACCAAAATAGGGTTCAGTTGAAAAAGTGGAGCAGCGCACCCCATATTGCCAGCCTATCTGGCACACGACAACAACAACAACAATTAATGTCTCGTGAGTTCTTGTGATACTATTTTGTAAGCAATATGATTGGAAAAAATCATGCGTTAATTATTAAAATAATGTGCAACGACTTACAGATTATACAGACTTAGAGATATTAGAGATAATACATCAAATGATAAAATTACAAGAATACTGCAACTATATGTCACCAAAATCTCATATTTATCTGCTGTTAGTTTATGAAATTTAATATTTTATGAAGACTTCTTGAAGCATAAATCATATGAAATTAATCACTAAATTTTAATCAGGCGGAAGCTAATTTCCGAAACTCATATCCACATAAATTTGTATCCACAAGAATTAGATTTGACACGTGGTGCAACAATTTAGAAATATGTAATACATAATGCCACCATCACTTCACAATGAAACAACCGAATTCGGTGGCGAACTGGGGGAGGAAGGAAACTTTTCATGGTACCTTGGACGCAGTAATTTTCTACTCCCCAACATAAATCACTCGTCCACCATTGAATCGGAGGACATTTTTGTTCGGTCGAGGACAGTGGCGACATCATTACTCACACTGATTTAAAGAAAAGAGTGAAAGGTTTACTTTTGTTCCGCCTAATTTTCGGGGTCCACTCTTCTTTGTCTCTTTTATGGAGCCACAAACTATCATTTGAGAAAATTGTTTTGTCTCTTGAAAAGACTTCAAATTGGATTTTAAAGCGGCAAGCAGTAGCAGAACGTGCTGAGGAAAAATTTTTCTTCGCCATTGATTTCAATATAAAAGTGTAGGAATTGTTGAAGCGATAAATCATGACCCTCCCTTCAACACATGCCACAAAAATATGCGCGTTGCATTGTTCTGTTATCTTAATTAATGGTACCTGAATTATTTATACTCTGAAGCCCATGAATTTTCTTTAACTACTTTAAGTATATTTGTTTTAAGAATGCGCAATTCGCAGAGAACTAAAATAAAGGAATCTTTTTTTCACATCGGTTTTCACAATCAATACCCACTTCCATCTTTTGAAAAAGAAAAATTTTATAGAATAAAAATGTAATAATTCTTTTATGAGACTATAACTAGTAAAAATTTTATTAAAACTCGAAATAGTTAGTAAAAAAAATTTTTTTTTTAATTTTTGTCATTTCCTCTAATTATAAATATTCTTATTATGTATACAATATATGTTTCTTATTAAAATACAAAATTTAAGATTTTGCTAAAATGCTATCTTGTCAACAATCTGGCTTTAGTCCAAATTATCCTTTTTTAAAACAGCTAGTATTTTACCCCATTTTAATCATACAATTAATTAATTGGCTGTTGTGGTTTACTTATATCATTTTTTAATTTATATCCTTATCAGGAAAACGATTTAGCTCTTTAATAAAAAACATTTTCAAAAGCTAACAAATATTTGCTATGTTTCTTTGTGTAGAGTTTTGGTATTTAAAATCAAAAAATCAATACATTATTTTTCTTTGTAAATTTGAAAACTAAGAAATAATTAACTGAACAATTCTATTGCTTCTTGTTTTAATTATGTGTGTCATAATTTAGTACATACAATTCAAGATTTGGTTAGACTAAAATTGAGGGTGCCCCTTGAATTCTCGCCAAGTTTACCGCCAAGCTGGGAGATATTGTTCTATTTCTGGTAACCCCAAACGTTAATATGAAATCCATTCACGGTTCTGATTGGTTTTCTTCTCAGGATAAATTTAAGCTATATCTGTAGGTGCTATTAGAGAATTCTGTGTACCTCAAAGTGAGGATATTCCAGCAAAATAAAGTGAGTACATTTTTTTCTTTTTTGTGCTTACTGCAATATTTTTGAAATTTCATTGTGTTTTGGCCGCCATTACTGTTTGCACAGCGTTCCGCGCGAACAGGATTGGCGCCAAACAAAACTCGCCAATCTTGCCAAGGGGCACCCTCAAATATATTTTTACCCAAGATTTTAGTAATTCATGATTCTGAGCTCAAGTACTCAGTTTTAGTGAAAGACGAATATTATACTAGACCAATAAATTTTTTTGAGAATTATACATTTTATATTGGAACATTTAAAATAATAATCATACATAAAATAAGAAGCATTAATACTCGCAAACTATGAAATGCTTAAAAACAAGCTCTGGAGCGTAATCATGATTACTTGCTTGATTAATACACATTATTTTAGCCTAGCTGTCATAGGATAATGGAAGATTAATTAAAATAAAAGCAACAATAAACAGGTTTTGCATTATTTTTATCCATATTATTAAAGCAAATGAAAAAAAATCTTTGATGTACAATATTATTTTATTTTCTTCAGTTCACTGATATGTTAATTGCTGACGGGGGTGAGTTTTTGTAATTCAGAAACGAAAGAGTTTTTTTAAAAAAATCAGCAATATTTTAAAGAATATTAAACTGTCAGAAAAGCTAAAGAAACTGGCA
This sequence comes from Latrodectus hesperus, assembly GCA_037975125.1. NCBI lineage: Eukaryota > Metazoa > Arthropoda > Arachnida > Araneae > Theridiidae > Latrodectus > Latrodectus hesperus. Next base: position 117,464,876 of record CM075851.1, read on the forward strand.
TTTATAATTGAAAATATAAGAATTTAGGGCACAGGTGCCGTATAATCCATGCGCCAAATTCTGAGATTGGCAATTTTTTGGCGGATTTTCTTATGTATCTGGCAACCTTGTTTTTGCTACATAATACATATGGAGACCTATAAGAATTATGCAGAAAATTCTATTTTGATAACCCAAGAATTTATGTCCTCGCGCACGTCCCGATACATCTTCTTGGCAACATTTATTCATCACCAAAAAAATTCAGAATTTGGAATCATGGATTATAAGGCACCTGTGCCGAATTTAGAAATAAAATAGCTGGCTAAATAACAAAAAAACGATTGTAAAATGCATTTTAAAATATTTTCGTCAAAATAAAGAAACGCGATGCTTAGGAAAAAACTACTAAAAGCAAAAACAATTTATGAACCGTACTCACAAACCTTATGGGTTTGATACGAGCTGTGTTTGTTATAATCTGATGAAGGAATGGTGTTGTCGATATTATAAAGAAAAGTGACGCACACATCATGCGGGACTTGAACAAGAGTCACTGAAGTCTTCATTTTCTAGAAGGAAATAGAAATTACTTTCAAAAGTACTAGGGTATTAATTGATAATAATAGCGAAAATTTTGATGAACCGCAAGTGTTCTTCGCAAACTTTCTACTTGACTTCTTCGTAATTTGAAATACATCTGAATGAAAAAGTACTTTACAGTAGTATAAATCATAATATGTGTAAATGTATGTTGTTGCTGTCGTGTGCCAGCTAGGCTGGCAGTATGGGGTGCGCTGCTCCACTTTACCAACTGAGCCATATTTGGGCGTCCGAATTCCTCACTACAAACATGCTATAGGAACCCGATTATAAGGTAGGCAACCATTCACAACACATTCATACAAGGAAAAGACAAAGGCAGGATAGATAGAGAGAGAAGTACATCTATGCCCGAACCGGGATTCAAACCCAGGACCTCCTTTACCACAGTCAGGCACACTGACCACTAGACAAGATGAGTGGTGTGTAAATGTATACTCAAGTCAAATAAATAATGATTCTATTCCATTTCGCAACTACTTGCGATAAAGTCACCAAATGGATATTGCCATCTTCAAACAAAATATCGCCAATCACAGAGTCTTACTGCAGTAGACGCTCGTTTTTACGAACCAATTACTTACGAAAGTCACGATTTACGAACAAACAGCTGATACCTATGGATCAAAGATAATCCAAATTCAAATTTATAAACTAAAATTTTGAAACATTTCTTTTTCGAATTTATTTTTCGACCTCTTTTGTCTATACTTATTTTCGTTTGTCTATTTTTTTTTTATTTTAACTAAAAGGGGGTTGTTTCTTTAGTTTCCAGTTAAGATCATGATTACTCCACTTTATTGCAATTCTCATTGCTTAAAATATCTATGACGTCAGATAACGGTTCATTTACGTCACACATAACTAAGTACAATATCATGTTGAGACTTGTCGGCGTATTTGCTACCTGCTTTCAAATCGTATTCTTCGAGTGACAGCAAACAAGGCGAAGTTCAGCATCGCATATCTGAGAATATTGTCGGAGACCATATTGTTAATAAAACGATTTCTTATATAAAAACTAAAGCATCGGTTGAGCAGCCGTTTCCCATTGATTCAAACCATTAACACGTTGACAATAGAACAAGAGAAAAAGCAAAATGAAAAAGATAATACAAAACATCCACTTTAAGGTTAGTTTAAATTTTCTTTGCCAATTTAAATTTTTAAAATTTTTATTAATTTATAGAATTTTCTAAATTAATAATTGAGTTTTTTTTCCAATTGCGGGCACAAGAGGGTTGAACCCTATACCACAATAAGGCCAGAAACTGCTACTCATTTGTCGTTACCCAGCGGGCACCTATGAACCAAGTCACGGAGGCGAGTAGCGTTACCCGCGCCATACCACCACAAGCCCGTTTATAGGGTGGGCCACATTCATACAAAATCACAGAAGAAAAGACAGAGAAAACAGAGAAGGAAAGAAACACCCATGTCTGAACCGGGATTTGAACCCGGGACCAACAGCTCAGGAGTCAGGAACGCTAACCACTCAGCCAATCGGTCGGCTAATTGAGTATTTTAAATAATCTTTTTTAAATATTAAGACTAATGCCTGGCTTACAACAATATTAAAAATTTACAAATTTTTTTATATTTTTATGTTTACTTGTAAGCAAATCATTTCTTTTTCCACTATTGTCTAATGAGTCCAGTGATCGCAAGTAAAATTCACGATATTGATCTAGTAAAATGTAAAAACTTATATTCATAGTTTTATTAGATTATTTTTCACTGAATATATTCAAATAATAGCTAACAAAAAATGGGGAGAAAAAATTCATTATTTCGATTTTTTCTTTTTTTTATAATTGAGAACCAACCTTTTCACTGCAGAACAATAAACCCTTCAAATTCTGGATTTATGTACCATTTGTATTTATAAAAAAATCGGATTTTTAAAAAAAACATTCCTGTGAAATTTCACCCTGATCTAACTCCTGCCTTACAGCCCAGGCGAAAGAGCATAACCACAATAACTTCACAAGTGCAAATATCCTAAAGTATTTTTGCATGGAATAATCATGGTTAGGAATCGCCAGCGCAATGCACTTTTTAATATATGTGTGTGAAATGATACTGCAGAAAAAATGATATCGTGATCATTTTGACTTACAGCACTTATTACCACCCTAGACAGTCGATCCTCGATCCAGCACATTTTCAATTGGCAATCCATCGGCGACAGTACTAGTAGAAGTATTCTACTCTTGTTGAAAAGCCTTTCAGTTCAACACCCAATCCACCTCCAGTGGGTCCCCTCGCATGTTGGTCTGCCTGGGAATGAAGTAGCCGACGACCTTGCAAAGGCTGCCGCCAGTAATCCTTTGAACCCGGAAGATCGCATGGCACAAACACCATCAGAGATCTCTTCCATTACTAAACAACTTACTTGTAAAACCTGGGCTGACCCTCCTGCTCACCCTTGGTACTTCCAAAGACATCCTGGAGCCGCCACAACATTTAAGGGCTCCAGAGTACATCAGACGACACTGTCTCGACTTTCTACTGGACATTCGAAGTGTATGATCTTTGAAGACGGTGAAAGAAAATACCCATCATGCCCCACGTTCGACAATAATCCATTTTGCCCGCAACACATCTTGAAGTGCTTGTGGTTTTCTCGTGAAGAAGCTGTGAAAAGTCCACATCTGCTTTTGGACTTTTTGGCTATCTATGATCTCATGGATCTAGCCTAATTCCACTAGACCAGATAAGGATTAGTCCCACCCACCACCCATTACCACCCTAACTGAAGAACGCCAGACGACTTGATTGAATATAATTTACTATATCTCTGAGTTTTGACAAAGAAACTCTCTGCTCTGCTTGAAACTTCATTTCAGGACTTTCCAAATGTGGACTAGGAATGTAAAAGCTATCGGAAGATTAAATGTTCGCCAACATCAATGAATGACAATGGATATTACTTTCAACAAGAAGCGATGTTTATAAAAAAGGCAGATAACTGACTGAAAAGACAGATATTTTTCGAGAAAAACAAAAATGAAATGCTTTACTATAATGTAAAAATGTTCTGTATAATGTTATACACTGAGGAAAAGCGATAAAAATTGGATATTACTTAGCTTGATTTTTCATCAATAAACTAAGAATTGCTTAGAAATGAGAATTTTATTTTGCATTTGTTTTTGATCTGGTATACATGCTATATATGAATAATTTTTTCTAATAGTAATTTGTTAAGAGTAAAAACTGTTTGGTAAAACATTTTAGCATTAACTTCTTTATTTTATGAACTATTTTATCGGTCTTTATGAGTTCTCAAAGCCGCCTACCCTGTGTAGTGGTCAGAGTGCCTGACTGCGGATAGGGAGGTCCTGGGTTCGAATCCCAGTTCAGGCATGGATGTATTTCCTCTCTCTGTCTATCCTGTCTTTGTCCTTTCTTTGTAGCCGATCTGGCAGCAAAATGGTTAGCGTTCTTGCCTTCGGTTCAACAGTTCGTGGGTTTGAATCCCACCTTGGGCATGGATGTTTGTAGTGGTTCGAATTCCACTTTAAACCGTAGGTCCCGGTCTAATTAGCCCTCGTGTGCAAAAAATTACCGTTGAGCGACAAACAAACCAACCAAACTAAACCAACGAACCTTTCTTTGTATGAATGATTGCCTACCCTATAAACGGGTCCCTATGTCATGTGTGTACTGAGGAAGTCGGACTCCACACCAAAATAGGGTTCAGTTGGAAAAGTGGAGCAGCGCACCCCATATTGCCAGCCTGGCTGGCACACGACAACAACAACTAGTCATTTTTTCATATAATGTTTAATTGTATAACACATCTTATTTTTGAATCAAGAAAAGCTAACTTATTTTATCTCGTTATAAATCTTACTTTAAAATTAGTAAATCACACATTTTATAATATTTTAATAAATTTTTATTTTGTTATTCTATTTGTAATTTTTTTCAAAATATATTTTGTTTGTTGTATTAAAAAATGTATTTTTGCCCAAATTTACTATCAAAATGCACGGTATTTTTATAAAAGAGCATTTTAATAATTACATTTGACTGAACACTAATATTTTGATTTAAAAGTGTTTTTTTTTTTCAAAACTAATAGTTGATTAAAAACATGTGTTGATTTTCACAACTAATGTTTTGATTTAAAAAAATTACCAGCTTTTCCTTTTTTTATTTGTACTTAAACTAAAATACAAATGTTTTTTTAAATTTTTAAAAAAATATATTGTTTTGACAAACACTAAAAAAATAACCTATGTATAATTCATAACCTTAACAATAAATATTAGACAGTGTTAAATTAAATGAACTTGGAAATAAGATATTGAACATAATTCAGTACACTTGATTTTTCCAATATTTTTAAGTTTTTGATTAAAGAATGTGTGAAAGTTCAGGAACAAGGGTTTCTAAAAAATATAATTTTTTAGCAGCATAATCTTCATCGTTCTTATTTCAAGCCCCATATGATAAAATAATACGGATTTAATATTTAATAGAGAATTAATATATATATATATATATATATATATATATATATATATATATATATATATATATATATATATATATATATATATATATATATATATATATATATATATATATATATATATAGTTTTGAATAAAAAATATTACATTCAACATTGGAATTAAAAGCTCATTTTGAAATTTGTGAACTATTCATGAAATCAAATATTTAATAATATTAAAGAAAATATTATTTAAACTTATCTTAAAATATAGTAAAATTATAAACTTTTATTATATAAATAGTGAAAATATTTAAAAAGCAATGCTATTGTAATTTGTCATATAATTAAAATGTATTATTCATCACATTTCATTTAGGCAATTTTATTACAAAATAAAATTAAACCAAATCTAAAGTAAGTAAAAAGTTTTTTGGAAATGTAATGTTTTTAGTTAGTAGGAATTTTTTTCAGTTTCAATATGAATAAAACACAATTTTACAAAAATACATATTTATTTCATGGCTTTCTAATAATTATATCCTCGTGTAAAAAGTCAATTACATAAAAAATTAAGACTATTTTAGGGTGTTTCATTTAGAAATAATATGCTAATTAACAAGTTTATATATATATATATATATATATATATATATATATATATATATATATATATATATATATATATATATATATATAGAAGTTTATTTTTAAAGTAATTCGTTTTGAAGTGATTTATTAATAATACTTAACAATACGTTTTACTAAATTATCGACATAATTTACTGATTATTAATTGATTAACTGGCCTTTTTTTAATTCAGATAATTAAATAAGCATTGTTTGTTAAATTCTAGTTAAAACTAACGGTTGATTTCAAGCTGACTTTGAGGGAAGACTTAACAATACAATTTGACTGTTGTTGATCAAGCTAAGATGCATGATGCTGCTTTAAGAGGGGATTTTATGTCTTCATGATTATAATTGCTGACTTTCAATCGTTGGTATGACGCCTAGCTAAAGATACTCGGTGTTCTATGGAAAGACTTTTTATAATTCCTGCGAAGCAAACTGCAAGAATTTTGCACTTCGTGAAATTGCATATGTTGACTATCCTATAAGTTGTTCCATTATTTACTCCCACAATAATATTACTAGTTAAATCATTCTCTCTAATTCATGAATTATTAAACTTAATATTTGAAAATAATTTTTATCCATCTGTTTCATAAATGTTTGGTCTATGTAAATGTTAGATTCTTAAGAGGTTAGATAAAATTTTCTTTCTAACAAACTTAAGTATGGCCGGCAATCGTTATCAAAAAGAGCCCTCAAAATATAATATGATGTAAATATCAGAAAAATATTTGCGATTGCTTTGTATTATCAGAATAAGCATACGGTAGGAAAATAAATACTAAAAAATCATTTTTATTTTAAATAAATTATGCCTTTGATTATACATTTTTAATTAATAAAGAATATACAATTAAATACTTTTAAAAATAACGTAGACTTATAAAACAGTATCAATAAAATCATATTTTGTAATGCACATATCGCGAGTTGTGTTCTCTAATTACAGCTACTAGATTTTTTTCCATGAAAGAATAAGAACACACACAAAATTTTATTTTTAAGATTCCTTTAGCATGAAAAACTTCACTAACAATTCTTTTCCATTGCTTATTTTAATAAGTAGCCTGATTTTGCGTTATCTCTTATAAAATAAGTAATAAAATAGAACAAAGATTCAGTTACAAATGCGCCAGTTTTTTCTCTTATAATGGGTACCGACTTTTCTCTTCATTTTAATGACGGTAAAAACATGAAAGAAATTTATTCAAATTCCGCTTTATAAGTATTAAAATAGATAAACTGGGTTCGAGATTAGAATTTCACTTTCAAAACTTTTTCGAGTTTTATAAAGGCAAAACTCAATTAGTTTTCTTATCGTTATCATAAATAAGAGTATTTTAAAAAATAAGCCAGCTAAATCAAAAAAACAGTCTTGCATGGAAAATATATTTTACAATAAAAATTCTATACTATTTCATAAATTCTACACTACTATACATATTCTATACTATTTCATAAATTGACATTTAATAAGTATTTTAGTTATAAAATACATAAATATTCGATTTGTACGATTTATTATCCAGTTGCATTTTAAAAACTATGCTTTGCTACAATTTATTTCTTTTACTTCTTTCAAAAACTAATGCTTTTTTCAGAAAATAATAAATTTAGAAGAGCATTTCTTTTAAATATTTTTGGGGTTTGGTATAGAAATGTACTTTGGTTTGTCAAAAATTTTGCAGATAAATATGATCGATAAAATTAAATTTTTGGTAACCTTGGTATATTTAGATCTTTAATAACATAGTTACAGGGTTGCTATTTTGTTATTCCTATTTTGGCACTTATCTTGCAGTCAAAAATATCGCCAGAAAAATTAAAGGGTACCCGTTAGTAAACTTTTACCCACTTTTGTAGTAAACCACAGCACTCCAAAAATCCACATCTGTAAAGATTGGAAAGTAAAATTGAATACTGAATACCAAACAATATTTTCTTACCAATTAATTTTTCTGTATTTGCACATTTGTATTGAAATTAGAAATACACATTTTGTGAATAACGCTAAAAAAAATCTTTAATTATATAGCTGTGTGTTGTTTGAAAGTTTAAATATGCCGTAACGCAACAAATCTAAATAAGAAAATAGTTCTATTGAAATTTACAAACAAACAAAAAAGTGATACATTTTAATATTTCATAATTATACGAATTAAGAAAGGTATTCATAAAGTTCTTACAAATGGAAAGGAAAAAATAAGTGAATGTACTTTTTCTTACAATTATAAATAAATTTTTTTCTTGTTAAAAGAAAGTTTTGGGAGAAAAAACTGCAATAACAGATATATATATATATAAATATATATATACATATATATATATATATATATATATATATATATATATATATATATATATATATTACATTACTTAACAGGTTGTAAAGTAAACACCAGCTGAGGTCCCAGGGTATCGGCCTTCCATCCGGAAGGGTAGGTTCGATTCCCAACGCCACCGAAGACCCACCGAGTACATTCGATATACGTGATCATTCAATCTGTGGAATCGAAAGTCCTGTGGTCGGTCGTTGAATTGGAGAAGTTTACTCCTCCTTCAGGTCAATGCCAAAATTGAGCGAGTAGCTCCTCTGGTGCTGCTATCTATCGTAGGATTTGAAGAGCAAAAGTCATACTTCCACCTTCTTGGTGCTCTGATTAAACGAAAGACGCCCCCAATTGACTTAAATTCACATAACGAGCTTGGCCTGTCCAAATGTCATTAGTAACAACAACACATTACTTAACTGTCGTATTAAATTTGCCATTTTACAATGATTTTGCTGTAAAAATGGAGATTAATATGAGTCATGGATAGTTTCAATGTTAAAAAATAATATGCATCACAAACAATTTACTCACTTCGAAATGTATCAAGAATTTAAAATTCCGAAAAGCATTAAATTTCTAATACAAAAAAAGTGAAATGCTACAAATAAATGATTGTGTATCACAATATCCAGTTCAATCGATATCATTAATAAAAAACTTGTAGAAAATATTATAAATTAAAGAAAGAAATCAAAATAAAAAAATATTCGAATTTGCATATGAATTGGTGCTTTTCTTCCTTTGCCCTTTTGGTCGAACAAGAATGTTTTGAAGTTACTACCTAAACAACAAAAAACACTAGGTCACTTATAGTCCCATCTGGTCAGAGAGTCAGTCATACAAGGGATAGCTTCCTGACTTTCACCAGAAGATGGTTTGGAGGTCATTTCTACCTCAAGTGAAGGATTCATTACTGCCCCTTTACAAGACAGCCTCTGAGTTCACTTGTCTTTTTCAGCAAGGTCAATTTCAGAGGCATCATCTGTAGATGCAGAAAGGATTGTTATTTCTTGTGTCTTTTCAGCCACAAGATAACAATTTATAAGTTCAGGTAATATAAGTCCACCCAGCATTGCCTGAGATACTGGGCAAGGCAAATTACTCTAGAAGTTTGCCAGGCAACTAGAGGCTCCGTTAAGACACCAATACCGTGGTGCCAATTAGCCCTAGGCATGGAACGCATAACACCAGGGTTTACGGGAGCTGGTTCGCGGCCTCTGATTCTATATTCAAGGCTATCCTGTCATTCCTACAGGACGTTCGGTGATCCACCGCCTACCGACGCGCCTGGTAGCTGAGGTCACTTGTTAGTCTTAATTTTATTAAAGTGATTAGTTAAAATTAAAACCGACAGTTTTGCCATAGGAGGAAATTTAATCTTTACAGACGAAATTTCAAATAATAAAAATCTTTAAGAAAATTGGAGAATTAGTATATTCTCGTTAAGATAGTCATTATCTATTTAAAACTGATCACAAAATCAATACTTTAAATACAGCTTTTCAGTTTATTGAGAAGTGTGTGATTAGATATATTTCAATGTAAAAATGTGGAGCATTTTATGTTTACTGACTGCATTTGCTTACACGCTACAATTAGCATTAAATTCTCCGTTTCGCTTTAGCTTACCGCATTACTGGTTATTTTCGTGAACAAAAACATTTTGCAAAACCTACATTTTGGAATAGCTTCGGAATTCCAGTAAACAGCTTTCTATCTCTTCGGAGTCAAGCCCCACTTACTGTTCATGTTTGTTGTTGTTGTAACTAATAACACTTGGACAAGCCAAGCTCGCTATGCTTCGACTACGCGAATTTAAGTCAATTGGGAGCGTCTTTCGTTTAATCAGAGCACCAGGAAGGTGAAAGAATGACTTTATCTCTTCAAATCCTTCGATAGATGGCAGCACCAGAGGAGCTACTCCCGCAAGTTTGGCATTAATCTGAAGGGGAAGTAAGTTTCTCCAGACCATTGCACCCATGGAAGCTGCTCAACGACCGACCACAAGACTTTAGATTCCATAGATTTAACGAGCACGTATGTCTCATATACTCGGTGGGTCTTTGGTGGCATTGGGAATCGAACCCCACCCTTCCGGATGGCCTAGTGGTTAGGCCGATACCCTAACCACTAGGCTACCACGGCCCCTATGTTAAAGAGTAATGACTCTAATTATTTCTAAAACACTGTTCTTATCTCTTCATGCATATAGTGATTAATACTTCGCTTTTTTATTCCATAGTCTCGAATGGTTGGATGGCTTCACTTTTCCAACTGAACCATATTTTGGTGTTGAGTCCGACTTCCTCAGTACACACATGCAATATAGATACCCGTTTATAGGGTAGGCAACCATTCACAACCCATTCATACAAGGAAAGGACAAAGACAGGATAGATAGAGAGAAAAAGTACATCCATGCCCGAATTGGGATTCGAATCCAGGACCTCCCTATCCGCAGTCAGACACGCTGACCACTAGACAAGCTGGGAGTTAATTACGTTAAATAGAATATTTAAAGATAAATTATAAATTTTAATACAAACATATATACATCCAAAATTTATTTTTATGAATTATATATAAGGTGTTAAGATTATATACAGAAGAATAGCAATAATCCGAATGAATTTGGACAGGAAGCCATTCGGATAACCAAAAATTCGGTTAATTGAATTTTTTCGAAAAAAAGATTGTGCGTATTGTAGTTTATTATTGAACGTTGGAAATAGGAGAAAAATCTAGATATATTTTTAAAGAAAGGAACTCTAAATCAAGAATATCAAAACGTAACACCTTTACATATTAAAGTACTTACAAGAGCTGTGCATTAATACTGTATGTATACACCAGCCAACTCCCCTGTACCTAACCCAAGAAGGGTTCTACCAGTTTAGATGGGAGTTGCTAGAAAGAATAAAGGAAAGTGGCACCACCGGAGGCACCGCCCCCGCAACAGCTCCAGATACATCTGGAGGGCACCCTCTGCTGACTCTGGCTGTCCCCAATTGACAAGTTTATGGAACATCAAAACAAGATACATTGCAATAAAACATTGGCACAATGGAAATTGCAAGATATACAATTTAGCTTAAGCAAACATGCAAGATAATAATAAGAATAAGATAATTTTAATCAAAGAGTTAATATTTTTCATTCAAAAGTTATGTCTTAACAACTGATATATTTTAAAATAGTTCATTAATTAATTTTATTTTGCGATTTATATCACTATATTACTTCAATCTTTTAAAAATTATAATTTTTATTCATTTTCGTATGAAAATATTATTACTGTATTCAGTCGTAAACTTCGATTTGATATGAATTAAATTCGATTCAAGTGTTGTTATAGGAATTGTGTGCTTTAGAGTTTATAAACATCGTATATCATCTGCTTCTAATATTATAATGTGTCACATTTTCGTATTCTATCCTATAATTTGTTTCCAAACATGTTAAATGTGGCTTAAGTTTCATGACAGAAATGCTGTTTTAGAATTTGTGGAAAGTTTTGTCAACACTCTATGCAAATAACAGACATCGTCTGCTACGAATATTTTACTGCACTTAGTTGTTACAGTTTGTTTCCAAACTGATTTAAAACCGGTTTGCACCTGAATACGATAGAAATTTAGAAATTAATGATAGTTAAAGACACTGTAATGAACGTTTGATAGGAAACATTTATTATGTTTTTTAAATTTAAAAAAATCAATTAAACTCTGATAATTAAGAATTTTAAATTGATATTTTTGAAGAACTTTTCAAAATAAATGAATAAATAAAATAAATAGTTGTTAGAAAATAACAACTTATAAATGCTAATATTTATCATACATCCCTTTATTGTGACACATTTACTATTTTTTTGTATCTTTAAAATAAAACATTTTTTTAATTATTATTATACTCACAGCTGTATCAAAAACCATTAACTTTTGGTCTTAGAAATAAAAGGGTATCGAAGGGGAATAATATATGTTGATGTGCAAATTTACATTTGTACACACATATATAAGATCTTAGTTTTTCTACTTATTACTCCACAAAAGTATTGTCACCAAATCGAATGTTTATTTTAAATGGCGGGCACTTGAGGGTTGAACCCTATGCCACAACAAGTCCAGAAACTGCTACTCATTTGTCGTTACCCAGCGGGTACCTGTGAACCAAGTCACGGAGGCGAGTAGCGTTAACTGCGTCATACCACCACAAACCCGTTTATAGGGTGGGCCACATTCATACATCATCACGGAAGAAAGGATAGAGAAACACAGAGAGAACAGAGAAAGAAAGTAACATCCATAACCAAACCGGGATTCGAACCCAGGACCCACAGCTCAGGAGTCAGGAGCGCTAACCACTCAGCCATCGGTCGGCCCAAATCGAATGTTAACTAACCTAAAACATCATTTAACAATTTCAGCTGAAACAACAAGGTAAAATCTGATAAAATTTTGTCGAATATATTATTGAATACATAATTTGCTCATATATTTCTTATTGCTGAATCAGTTTCACTAAATAGCTCCGTAGGTTAATAAATGATACGATTGAAAAGATAATTAATTAAGGAAATAAGAATATATGAGGTCAATAAATTTAATAGTGAAACAGTTTTAACTTTAACAAACACAGCTTTAATATTTATATAAGAGAGCACACGCAGTAAACTCTATAATTGCTTCCTATCTCATGTTCATTTGCATTTCTTCCGTGATTGCCTTCACCTTAGAAGAAAACGTCTTATACTTTAGCAGAAGATTTTATTTTAACCCCTTAACTGTGACATATATTTCAGAAAAAATGGAGCAAAAATGGAAAATTTTTTGACTCTTTAATTTTATTCTTTATATTATTATAAGAGTTAGAAAAAATGTTTTTATATTACAAAAATAAAGTTTTAAATACAATTACTACTATATTTGTAATTTTTATATACATACACATAAAACATTGATTACACATACATGTTATTCATATTGAGCAAATTAAACGAAATTTTGAAGCTAAATATAACTAGTATAAACTAGTATCATATAAAAACACAACAATATGATTTTCAATGCATAAACTTTACAAATCTTTTACAGTATGGTATGCAAGGTACTGCTCAAAAGCCTATATATTGATTGCACTTTTTACAATAAACTCTTGTCTCATGCCTTATTATCTTCCCTTGTTCATCGGTGTTACGACAGCCTATAAAACACTGCCTGGTTGGAGTAGATTTTTCCCCATTGATGGGGTGTTTTCTGGAAAGTGTCGACCAGTGAGGCGCAGTAAGCTTACACTAGGACACCCTGGTCCTGGTAGTTGAACATTTGGTTTATTTAGTTCAATAATTGATTTTCTGAAGTTCATATTTTTCGCACATCCTACTGAAGTATGCAAAATAAAGCAGTTATTTATATAACGCCTGGTGTAGGAGATGGAAAAATATTTTCTAGCAATATTTTTTACCTCATTTTCTAGCAACCGGGAAGTATGTAAGATGTTGATCGACTTTAACATCACCTCCCATAGTGTTGTTGCAGTCATGAACTACCTTCAAAACCAAAGTTGGAATTAGTAAAAAACTATGACCATTTGTGTCATTTATTAGGAAAATAGGGAATTAAGTATCCTAAAGTAGAAACGAACTCAGCTCGGACTTCGCAAAATAGAAACGTTAATTTTTCTTCTGCTCGAACTGAATTCGGACGACACTGGCAAGGGGTTAAAGATGTTAAGAACTTTATCAGTTACCTTAACTAAATTAGAGGAATTGAACTATTCTTTAATTGATTTTATAAATTTCTTTTTTTATTTTTCAAATTACTACTCTACCATAAATTTTGTCTTTACAAATATATATATATATATATATATATATATATATATATATATATATATATATATATATATATCTGATTCTAGTATTTATTTATGTATATACATTTTTTATAATTTTAGAGGATGAGGAGCTGACTTGCAACGTGTGTGAGCGATCCTTCAACAGTGTAAAGCATCTGGAGCAGCACCAACAGAGGAAACGGCACTACGGATGCTCCATCTGTGATTCCATCTTCCCAGCACTCATGGCCCTGGAACTGCACAAAGAGACTCTTGACCACTGGTCAGACTATGAGTTGCGAGTGAAACAAGTGCACGAGGACAAAGAGTCCGACTCCGAAGAGGAAGAGCTGGAGGAACACAGGGTGTACAGTGGTCGAACGAGGGACGAGTTGAGGAGACTTTTACTCTGATGGTGTCGATTCTGCTGCCGGATCTTCAGACCGAGGCAGCAGCAATATAACTTGCAAGTCTGACGTCCAAAAATAAAATAATAAAAGAAAAAAGATGTAGTTTTAATTTATAAAGCAAGCATAAAATATATTTAGTCTCACTCCTCCAACGCCTATTTAGGTCTGTGACAAAACTGTAACCTTCAAAGTTGGGAGAATTAAGCTTTTGCCTGACTGGATGTCTGAAAGAATCGTTCAAAATGGTATCAACAAAACAGTAGTGGAACATATTCTGTACAAATTATAAATGACAGTGATTGAAACCAAAAAGTATTATATCTAATAACAAGCTTACATCCCCAGTACACACGAACCTTGCCTTATTTAGAGAGAAGGGAGTTTGATACTGAACTCTGAAGGCTTATGAACTAATACTTAGACTAAGGAAGGAATCTAGCATTCCAACCCAATTCATTTTCTAGCTGTAAGAAGCATTCTTTTAAGAAAAATTTAGCATCATCTATAGTATCGTGGTACAAATATCTAGTAATTGTGCTGGTGTGGTAATTAAATGTACCGGTATTGAATGGACTTAAACTGGAGAAAAAAAAGTGTACAAAGTTCTCCTTGACTTATCTTATTATTTCTTAAATTACCTTAAATTTAATGACTGCTATTAAAAATTAATTATCCTTAAGGTATGTTAACTACATGAATAAAATGTAAATATGTTAAAATATTCTGAATAATGATGAAAACCATAATGTTTATCGCCTAACGTGTAACAAAATAAAGCAACAATTAAATAAGAAATTAAGATTAAATTATAATATAAGTAAAATGGTGCCAAAAAAAGCTGAAACATGTCAAATTAGAGGCAAATTTTTTTACGAAATTAAACAAAGCTTTTTAAAGATTAAATAAGATTAGCAAAAAAACCCTTTGATATAATAATTAAAAATTTTGTTTCCTGTTGGCCTTATTTTTTAGATACGTTAATTAATAGTTCTTTTTTTATTTCAAAATCTTTACAAGATGGTTCTTCTTCTTCTTACAGTTGGGTTTGTATGTCATTGGGCACCTCTGCTTTTATCAGCATTTTGTACTATTAACTCCAAACCTAGTTCCAGTTGTTCGGGTCACCCACTTTATTAATAAAGTCCGATAACCCTTTAATGGAGTCTACGTGAAATACAAGATGGTTACTCAAAAAATGTAAAATAGAAATCTTTCAATAAGCAATATCACAACGCAGCTCTTATTTTTATAACATTTCAAATAACAATATAAACCACATAAAACCAAACAACAATATATTGTTATATTTATTGCCTATATTTACATAATTTTACTCATTTCTTCGAAACATTATTTTCCATTATTCTATTTAAAGAACTTCTCAAATTAAATTTTCCTTTCTAATAAAAGAAATATAAAAATTACAGAAACTTAATTATAGATTTAGAAAATCATTCCCTCAATTATTTGTTTCAATCATCTTTTTAATGCACATATAATATAAAATGTATTTTCGATGTTAAGTTACAAAATGAACTAACTCAAAAAATTTTACTTTTCTATATAAAATATTATCAAAAATGTACATTTCTATGGACACATCAAAAATCTATTAAAAAAATAATGCATGTCAAAAAAATTTCCAGTAAATATTTACCACAAAAATTTATAAATAGAACTGACGAGTTAAGTAAGACAGTAATAATATTCTAATAAAACCTTTATTTTACATTTGATTAGTTTAAATTAAACTATTAATCACGCAAATACGCTGGTCAAAACCTAACTTAACATATATCATTTTCAAATCTCAATTTTAAGCAAAAGAGCTGACTTGACAGAAATATGCAGTTCAAAATAAATTTTGAAGTGAAACTACTGAAAATGTGATTTACAGACATGCGCACTGGAGATGAGAGTTGCATCCAAGAATTGCTGAAATAAGAATATGCCATATCTTTCGTATCTTTATTTTACAGTATTTTAATTTCATTCAATATTTGAAAATATTCTTGTAACACATTCTTAAATAATATTGCACCAAGTTTTTCAGTTGTATTTTCATTGTATTAGAATAATTAGTGATTAAATATTAATATTTTTATTTAATTGTATATTAACAATATATTACGATTAATATTTTCCTTGATTTTTTTTCCAACGGCGGGTGCTTGAGGGTTGAACCCTATGCCACAACAAGGCCAGAGACTGCTACTCATTTGTCGTTACCCAGAAGGCACCTGTGAACCAAGTCACGGAGGCGAGTAGCGTTACCCGCGCCATACCACCACAAACCCGTTTATAGGGTGGGCCACATTCATACAACATCACAGAAGAAAGGACAGAGAAACACAGAGAGAAGAGAAGGAACGAAACATCCATATCCTGAAACGGGATTCGAACCCGGGACCCACAGCTCAGGAGTCAGGAACGCTAACTACTCAGCCAACGGTTGGCATTTTCCATAATATAAAATTTCACAAACGCATGAATCATTAAAACTATTTGTTACTTAAAGAAATTTAGCTAAAAAAATTAAATGTTTGTATATATAAATATTTATATATATATATATATATATATATATATATATATATATATATATATATATATATATATATATATATATATATATAATTTTTCAATTAAATAAAAAATTTTAATTACAGTCATTTGCGTGATAAAAGTGTTAATATTAAATTAATTAAAATACTGGAAAATGTAAACATTTATTTTTGTCATTTTCTGATTTATATGTAGTGTGTAAAAGTTAAATTTTTTGACCTTCAGAAAATTTCGAAATATTTCTGAAGCAAAAGATCCGAGATTTGCAAGGACATCAGAAGAGGCTGCCTCTGCCTTCTTTAACAGTCGGGTCTGTTGCCAAATTTGATTATGCAATTATTAAATAAGGGAACGATGTATTGAAGAGAATTTTTTTTTATATTTATGAGAATCCAACTTGTGAAGTATAGGAATAATAAAATTTTTTCTATTTTAAAGTATGCTACATAATCTCGTTCAACAAAAAACGCATAATTAAATCAACTGTTTTAAATCTGTGGTAACTGCATGCATTAAACCATTTATTTGAATTTTAAATATATTAAAATGGAAATTTCAACTGGCCAAAGCTAAATATTACTAACAAAATAAATAACTGTTTTCCATTTTTAACAACGTTTTAGAAATAAATTAATGAACTTTTACGTTCTTAAAAGTAATTTGTTTAACAGGTAGTTTATATTTTAATATTCCTACATATTTGGAAATTTACTGGAACAAGATTATTAGAATAAAACCTTGAGTTCGTATCTTTTAAAAATTTACGTTAAAAAAATGATTTTTCATGCTTAATTATCTATTTTCTTCTCTTATACCAAACAGCCAACACAGTATGACCAACACCACTATCGTCAGTGTCACTGCTACACACCTTGTCGATGTAGAATGTATGTGAATCACAGGGAGCAGTGTATGAATGATGCATCAGGAGTGGTGGATTAATAATAGGAATGGCGTATTAATCCTGTAGTAACAGGAACGTAGTTGCTGTAGTAACCGGTATTCCTTCTGCAGTAACACCATTCCTGTTACTGCTTCTGAGATGACGTTCGCGTGTCATGAGAAAGGTGGCTGATGTTTGTGACATTGACTGTGGGGAGACTGCGATACCCCGAAGACTCAGAATGAGTGTCTCAGAGACTGCCCATCTCTTTCGCTACTTGCAAACAATCGTTGTAATCATCTATGCTAAATGAACGATAAGTCTGTTGTTGTTATTTTCCTATGACACTTGGATAAGCCAAGCTCGCTTTTGCCTTTTGCAGTACGAATTAAGTCAATAGGGAGCGTCTTTCGTTTGGAGCAGAGCACTACGAGAGGTGAAAGTACGACTTTGCATCTTTTTAAGGTGCCTCGTCATTTTGAACCACGGTCAGGTGACGAGGCCACACCTGAGCTGACACCCTCCTCTCCACATCCACGCCACACCAGCGGAAGGACTTTGGACGTCACAGATGAACGTGGACACGTCCCCAACTCAGTAGCTTCACGCCGCTTCCCGTAAGATCAGCAAAGTGAGGCATCATATGCCGCTGGCAGTGGTTGGGAGGGTGACCACGGTGTACTCTCCTTCACTGGGTGGCTGGAATTCCGTGGGTTGGAGACGTGTCCACATTAATTTGTGACGTCCAATAGTCCTTCCGCTGGTGTGGCGTGGATGTGGAGAGGAGGGTGCCAGCTCAGGTGTGGCCTCGTCACCTGACCGTGGTTCAAAATGACGAGGCACCTTAATAAGAGCAAAGTCGTACTTTCACCTTCGTGGTGCTCTGATCCAAACGAAAGACGCTCTCTATTGACTTAATTCGCACAGCCAACGGCATAGCGAGCTTGGCTTGTCCAAGTGTCATAAGTAACAACAACAATACAAAGCAACTCAAAGTACAAATGTTTCTAAGCACACAAGTTATCAGAATCAGTCATTGTATGTCTCCGTTATGCCGTGAATGATGTGAGGATATCGAATACTGTAGTGTCTGCTACTGTTTTCACCGTCATTCATCCTCTTTGCACAACAGCAGCTCGTGAATGGATTATGCAGTAGCCCCGCGCAAAGCTATAACTGATTGTTAGTCTTTAGCATGACGTACACGCTAAACCACACGACTGTTGCTTCACATTCTTCGGGATAACGTATACATCGTTCTCAGGTGGTCATAGCGTTTTGTCAAAATATTTCCAAAATAAGCAAAAAATATACCACTTTTCCAAAATATTTCTTTTCAATAAAAGTTTCATTCATAAGGTATAACTCTTGCAAAAAAAATTTACTCCGAAGAAAAATCTAAAAACATACGACTCATTGATGATACCATGAGTTACTAAATAGTACCCTATTTTTAAATGAAAATGCTTAAAAATGCCCTCATTTATTTTAGTTTAAAAACGTGTCAATTACAATCAAGCTATTATTAAGTTGTGCATGGTTTTTCCCAAATATTGGTAACAAGATTAAGAAAACTTTATTCACGTTCTTGATGTAATCATTCATAAACAGAGATAATAATAAATTGTACAAATAGAACTTACGAGAAGTAAAAACATTTTCCCGAGTAGCTATGGGAGGTCCGTAACTCAATCACGTCGCCCCTTTTTCTTTTATGTCCTCTTCATTATCGACTTATGTGTGTCCCCTTTTCTGTCTCTTACATTACCGCTCTATTGACCTTAAATTACTCATGTAAAGAAAAGTATGCAACAATTATAAATATGTATTCAATAAAAAAAACAGCAACATTTAATTGCATGTTTCGCAGAGAAAAACAGTTTCCCAACCAAATTTTATGAGAAAGATCAAAATAATGATTTCCTTATCTATTATTAATTTGGGTACTTTTCCATTTCGCCGGCGCAGGCGATAAAGTCGCCAAAAATGATACAACGGGCGCTAGAGGGAATATCTCTGCTGGTAACCTTTTACTCCGACGTTTCCAAAACATGTGACAGCTTTTTACTGTCAACGACTTTATTTCGACTCTTTTTTTCCATTTGATAATTTTATGCTATGTTGCTATATATACAAATTTAATAATTTCATAAAATCTCTCTAGAAAAAATCGGATTTAAAAAATATATCTTAAAAAATCATAATCGTAACAAATTCAAATAAAAAATTTTTTTTTTAAAAATTATAAGATTTTGAAATATGGATCACGCGATAAATTGTAATCTAATATAATAAGTAAATAAATTGAGGCTCTGGCAGCCATCATTCCACGCATAGCTTGAACACGAGAAAAACAATTAAATAAATAAATTTAAAAAATTTTATGTAAAACAACATTATTTAAAAAATTTTATGTGTATACTGTGTGTTGTCGCCAATTGGCGACTTAATTTTCGATTGGCGAGATTTGCGCCAGCGAAATGGAAAAGTACCTTAATTTGCTATATTACATATATGAAACATGTAATATAGCAAATTTTTTAGCATGAAGTAAATTATTTTTTCGTGTTCAGGAAATTTTAACATGAATTATATAAATTTTGCATTAGTTCCAGATGAATGTAAGACATTCATTTTAAGTTATAAAATTTATTTCATTTTTAATTTGGATTTTCTATATTTCATTCAAATATGTAACATCTTAAATAATCATGCCTGTCGAATATCTTTTATAAGGACTTAGTTATGTTACTATAGTAAATGCGAATATAGCTTTGGGAATATTGCTAAATATAACTTTCTTTAAGAATTTATAAAAGTTTAATAGTGTCTTTTCTTCAATGATTGCTTTTTCATAAAATATTGTTCATAATAAGTTTTTGCTTAAAGCATATATATAAACGGATTCCCATTTATGCAATGACATCGCATGACGAAAAAACAACAGCCAATGGAATTCTTTAAAACCCTATGGATAGACTATCAGTCAAAGTTTTGAAGAATTTTATTGACAATTACTTAGTCGTATAACATCGTATATCATAAATGTGAATCCGCTTTCAGGACTATTAGGAAAAGTTTTGAGTAAAAGTTATCATCATGTTTCTGAGAAAATCTAAAGGGTTGCTTAGTTATTAAAAAGTAACATATTGCATAATCTCGATAAAATCTAAATCCCTAAAATATGTAACAAAATATAAGAAGGATTTTCGGAAGACATTATGGTAAAGTTGATGCACTAAGTACATAACAAGTAATATTTTTCAAAACTTTTTTTCTACAACATTCTATTATTCGACATATCTTATTGAGATTAATAATCATAATGAAAAGACTTTTAACTATCTCAAGATTAGAAATCAATTTTGTTAAAAAAAATAGTTTGATAGAGATAATATTATAGAAATATTTAACTATTAAATAGATTATACTTATATAAAAAAATTTCAATTGTTGAAAAAGTTATTTAAAATATTTCAAAATTAAACATATATATAGACTAAAGTTTTTAAAATCGAAACAACTGAAATATTTTAAGAAAAAAAAAACACTACTAAACTACTAAACTTAGAAGTAAAAATTTTTTAATTTATTATTTCTTACATGTTATTAGATTAAATGATAGACTATGTTTTGTACCTTGAAACCCGAATTTATTTTATGAAGTTGTTCATTTTATAAAATGATCCTCGAATGCATCTTAAATTAATTTTACAGCAAAATTAAATTTAATGTAGTGATTACCTAAGACAAAGTAGAAATGTAGTGACGAGGATTAATTTTGTTATTACTAAGCCACGTGTAATATATGTGCACCGTAAATAGATAGTATGTTTATGAAATGTGCACTTTTATTTTTCCTCAACAATTATTTTGTATTCATACAATTACAAATGAAAAACAATGTTTGTTAATAAAGTTCTACGTCATCATTTTTGTGGGTACTTTTTGTATTATCATCATACATTCATAAACTATTCAAATATAATAACATTATTTTATGTTTAGTAGTGATTAATATGACACTAATTCTACCGAAATCCTTAAAAAAAGATTTCTAAGCAATATAGTCTCGTTTATTCAAATTGAGAAAGAATTTAGGAACTGACAAATAAAATCCATATCATTGGTTCTTAAGGTACTTGTTCAGTTTAAGTTAACAGAAGTATTTTTATGACTTAAAACACAAAAATTTCTCTTTCCAAAAGGAACCCGTAAAACATTACAGTCTGTTCAACATAAGCCAAAGGATTCGTGTGATTTTGAGGCAAACAAATTTCCTTTTTGTCAAGAATTTATGAACTCTGGAATTGAAAAGCTAAGCGTCTATAGAACTGTTTTTGGCTTCTTTTCGAGAAATAGTGCTTTTCTGCTTTGAAATACACATTTCCCGTTAGCTATAAGCCGATGAATTGTTGAGTTGAAGCTCAAAGCGTTCAATTATCTACTCATCGTCTGTTAAAGAATGGAGTTGCGATTTTGAAGAACAAATTTCCTGTTCGCTATGAGTTCCCTGAATTGTTAATTTGAAGCTCAAAGCTAAAGATGTTTGAGTATCTACTCGACGTCAATTACAGAAATCGAATTACAAGTAATCTTCCTACAATAAAGCGCATTGTAATACGGCTTTGCTCAAACACTATATGCTAAATTGTGAGAACCTTCATAAAACACAATTTACTGTAACACGAGAAGAAAATTACTTATATGTTTATACTTTTTCAGCACTTTATAACATTATTTTTTAACATATTTAAAATTTAAATCTTTTTTATAAAAAATAACATGAATAATTAATGTATTTTATTAACTTAAATGAAGTTATATCAGTAACTTAATTCAACTTACTTATATAACTTAATAATATTTTAATAGCTTGAATGAAGTTAAATTTTGAAATTATAAATTAATTATAATATTACTATTTTATAGAAAAAAATGCTATGTTTCACGTTAGCCACAAGAGTTAAGCAACCCTAACCTCAAAATCTCACTCTACTTCATTTCTACAACGATTAGATAACGGTACCATTTATGTATCGTTAAAACACGTGACAGGAAAACGAACATTAATTTTAAACATATTTAAATTTAAATCAATTATTGTAATGGAAAATATGAAAAAGTTTTTAATTAAATACTGCATTGATACATTATTATCTGGAAGAACTTAATAAAATTAGATGCATTTTCTATCGTCAGAAAAGGAAATTAGTGACATATTCGAACTTGTTAAATTGATAGGAGGTAAACATTCTAAGGATATATCATTCAAGACTTATAAATATAGTAAATTTAAGAAGCGGATTGGATGGAATTTGAATATTTAAATATCATTCTGAGTCATTGAATCAGAAGGCATAGATAATGAGGAATATTGTGAAGTTAGAGTAACTTACCAATAAAAAATTAAAGCCCTAAGCATAGTTGAAAATCTAGAATTAGTTTCCTTTCAGAAAATTTTAAAAAAATAGCTGTAAAATTGTCTATTTTCATAACAAGAAATCAACTACGAAATTTAAAAATAGAAAAAAGTAGAATTATAAATATCTAAAAGAGTATAGAAAATATCAAAAAGATGAATAAAGAATGTATAGAAAAGGAACAAGAAAAAAAGCAGAATTATAAATATCTAAAAGAGTATAGATAGTATCAAAAAGATGAATAAAGAAGGTATAGAAAAGGAACTAGAAAAAAAGCAGAATTATAAATATCTAAAAGATTATAGATAGTATCAAAAAGATAAATAAAGAAGGTATAAAAAAGGAACTAGAAAAAAATAGAATTATAACTATCTAAAAAAGTATAGATAGTATAAAAAGATGAATAAAGAAGGTATAAAAAAGGAACAAGAAAAAAATCAGAATTATAAATATCAAAAAGATTGTAGATAGTATCAAAAAGATGAATAAAAAGAGTATAAAAAGGGAACTAGAAAAAAATAGAATTATAACTATCTAAAAGAGTATAGAAAGTATCAAAAAGATGAATAAAGAGGTATAGAAAAAGAAAGTGTTGTGTGTTCAGCTGTAAAAACGTTAGCTTAATCAATTTGAGTAGTGATGAAGAAGAATTTTGCTAAACTAAGGCAAGATTAAATAAATACATTGTTATTTATACTTTTGTACTTTTAATAAAAATCACACAAGCTGGTGTTAATATAAATAGGAATCTAAATTTTTTTTATTTCCCATAATATTCTGAATGTAACTTTTCTTACTATGTTGACCCTAGATTTCATGTAACATAATTTCATACAACACGATGCTCTCTAGAAAATTGTCTGCCATGTTATAAGAAATTTAAGTGTACTCTGACTTTGAAACACAGAATTCCCTTTTATTATCCTATGACTTCCTTTGTGAAGCCCAAAGCTTCAGACTTCAGAAATAAGGGCATCGTTTTAGGGACTTCTCTTTCACTATTAAATATTTTTTCAAAGCTATCATAAGTAAATATGATTTGCAGTTAAGTACCAAAAGCAAATTGATAATCATATTTTATTTTAGTAGAAAAATATATTCATTTATCATATTCACTTCGAACTACATAGACATAGACAGATGCAATGGAACACCTGGTCTGTACCTTAGGTTATCAGGTACAGCTCCATCACATAATACATCTGGTGTGACAGAATTGTAACGAAATTTGAAAACAAAATTGAATTTCAATAAGTCTCTAATATTTGAAATTAATAATTTGACAGAAATATAACACAACAACAAAACATTTACAAACTTTTCACTATGGGAGATGACATGAGTTAAATATTGTAATAAAATTGTGATAATAGATTATCCTAACAAGTAACCTTGGTAAAAAATACAAATTAATTATCTTGATGATGGTCATAGCAGATGACATAAGTAGTTTATAACACAAATATACAAGCAATGTAATTAAGTTTAAGTAGAAGAGTATAAAAAGGAGCAAATAACTGGGACAGACAGATTTTCAATAAGTACTAGTAACTCCCTCAGGCTTTAATTGTGTCCTTTAATGTAGCATTGCATTATTCGCAATACCAAAGGACTGCATTGTCTACACGCAGATAATTAAGATTACATATGCATAAATGGTATCCTATTGAACATTTAACATTTGCTGTAGGTGATAAACTGTATAAAAATTTAAAGTATAACAGATTACAATCTGCTGATTCAGTTAAAATTTTGCAGCAGCTCAGTCTGTGCACTGTAGTAACCACGATTAAGAAAATTATTGAACAAAAATATAATTACAATACAATAAATAATAGAAAGGCTTAAAAAAGAGAATATAATATGTAGCAAAATACTTTACAGACACTCTAACATTACTAGAAATAATAATGAACATATATTGCACTAAAATTGCTTAACAGGGTATTTCTGAAGACTCAAAGCAAACTTGAATATAAACCCCCATACAACTGGAACATTGATGATTGAATTATTAATGCTCTAAGGGCTAGAATTACAGTCATAAGAACCGCTGTGAGAGCTAACTTTCATGTCCGTACCAGGCATGTGAAATCGATTGCTGTCTTGATAATCTCTACTTGTGGAAGTTCATGTAAACAGGACACAGAAATTCACTGACAAGGTCTTAAGACTTTTCGACCATGAGTGCTAACTTTCATGTCCGTACCAGGCATGTGAAATCGATTGCTGTCTTGATAATCTCTACTTGTGGAAGTTCATGTAAACAGGACACGGAAATTCACTGACAAGGTCTCAAGACTTTTCGACCATGACTGCTAACTTTCATGTCCGTACCAGGTATGTGAAATCGACCGCCGTCTTGATAATCTCTACTTGTGGAAGTTGATGTAAACAGGACACGGAAATTCACTGACAAGGTCTTAAGACTTTTCAAATCTATATAACCATTAACACTAAGCTAAAGCTCTCTTAATATTTTCATAAATTATTAATCAAAATGAATCAAACATTTTACAGTATTATTTTTGTAAATGAACCAAAGAAACTTTTGTTGTATATCAAATTAATAATATCTTGAAGAATTTATTGGAGGGGTAATATTAGTGACATATTTTCTATACATAAATTTTATTACTTAATATCATTTGTATGAGTAAAAATTACGATGTTTACTTTAAATATCTCTTAACGTCAAAGTTTACTTTCGATACGTCATTCCCCTTTGAAAAGCCTCTAGGGTGCTTCACTAGACTTGAAAGAGAGGGAAAAAGTGAAATGCTGAGAATGGCTTATTTGACGCACATTTCCCTTTAAAATGTATTTTATTTAAAAATGCTTCCAAGAAAATAAATCTTCACAAAAATATATCTCATGGCAAATACAGAAAAAGCATCCTTGATAAAGCAATTATCATACATATTTGACTCATACAAAACATTTTTAATTATTATAAATTCTGCAAATAAAATGCTTTTTGAGAAATTTTTTCTATTATATTATCCCAAAGATACCGCATGGAATTTGCTTGTCAATTATTTTATCAATAGTTTAAAAAACAGAGCCACTGAATAACAGAAAATTACTTTTTATAGTTCAAAGATGTGATTGTTGTAAATCGGAGTTAGTTTATCGCATTACGATGATTAAAATAACGTATAATGATATACAGATCCAACTTATAATAATTGTAAAAAACAAGTATTATATATATTTTTCAAAATATATTGCTTGAAACATCTATAGTAAAATACAACAGTTACATTTCGTATTGTTTTTTAAAAAAGTTATATACTTTCATTAAAATATCCGGAATGTTTCTTACCTCCAGAAATTTTTCTTAAGATTGTTAAATCATTATAAATATTTTTAATATCCATTGGAAGAAATTTGGCTGTTACACGCTAGTATTTGCTTTACCTCATAGTAACGTCCAAAAAAATGACATAAAAATTATTTTCGAAGTAATAAAAAAAATCAATGATATTAAAATATACCATGTCTTAATTTGTATTCACTTGATATTTTGATATAAGTTTTCGAACATAATAGCATATTCATTTCAAACTGTATAGCACAATTGAAATTGTCAAAATTTTCATGAAACATCATGCCTTATCTTATTATAAATCACTTTTTTTTAATTTACTGTCAAGTGATTACTAAGCTAAACTCCATGGCATGACACCCACATGTGGGCCAAGGCCTACACTGCACATAATCTGTTTTCTTGACTTAGAGCTTTGGGGTTCGAAGCATATGTACCAGTTAGGTGGTCAGCCTAATGTGAAACGCCAGTGTTTAGTTCCCAAGCACGCTTGGTGCTCAGTTTATCGACCCACTGATGGGATGTAAGGCTAAGTCGACATTGCCCAGTCCGAGGATCGAACCACTGCCACTAAGTCACCGGGCTTCCATCATGCCTTATCGAGACTTATGGAACAGATACAAATACCTTACATAGCACTCATGTTGTACTATTTCAACAGTAATAGAATATGGCAGAAATGGTACTAAATTATCCTAGAAAATACAATGGAGTGATTTTTCCTAAGAAATGTTAAGATCTCTTGTTGTTGTTGTTGTCGTGTGCCAGCCAGGCTGGCAATATGAGGTGCGTTGCTCCACTTTTTAAACTGAAGCATATTTAGGTGTGAAGTCCGACTTCCTCAGTACACACATGCCATAGAGACCCGTTTATAGGGTAGGCAACCATTCACTCCACATTCACACAAGGAAAGGACAAAGACAGGATTGATAGAGATGGAAAGTACATCCATGCCCGAACCGGGATTCGAACCCAGGATCTCCCCATCTGCAGTCAGACACGCTGACCACTAGACAAGTTGGGTGGCATTAAGATCTCTTACAAATAACAATTTACAGTGCATCAATGCACGCTTTTCTTTGCCCCTTCCTTACTGAATGAGTATTTTTTAACCTGTTGTTACAACATGGCATAAGTAAAACCTAAAATAATGTAGATGCAAGTATTTGTTGAAACAAGATTTAATGACTAAATTCAGGGTACTGCATTCCAATTTTAAAGAATTTTATTTGTAGTTTATCTCTAAAATCAAATTTAGAGATAATGCATTACAAGTTGCATTGAGTAACAACAAATGCAATTTTCAAAAATTGCAGCGCCAAGAAAGAACATTAATACCTTAATGAAATTCTTTCCCAGAAAATTCAAATGAAATGAATAATTTAATAAGTTCACAAATCATAATTGAAAAATAAGTAATGAAAACTTTATTTCATTGTATTAATGATGTGAAAGCAATCAGGGTTTGAACCAGATGTGAGATGAAATCCAGTTATTCTGTGTCATGTCCACAAATGTTCTTTCGTATGCTTTTTGGTATAAAAATGCAAAGAAAAATCAATGTAATTTAACTAATTCGATAAAATTATATATCTAAGAAGAGAATAATTCAAATAACTGAAAGAGGCTTTAAGTTTCAAATTTCGCCGATTTCAGAGCATCATGTAAGGACTAAATATCAAATTTTGATATTTCAACTAAGTACAAAATCATAATTCGAAGTTTGATAAGGATGAACAAGCATGCTAGAGCCAGTGGAGGGTATATTCCGAAAAAACAATTTCCTATTGCCCTTTTTGATGAATATGAAAAAATTATATTCTCACAATTAGAGACTAAAATATATTTCTTAAAAGGCTCTTAGCTTTTTATATTTGCTAAAACCTTTTCCATCAAGCTCATTTCTTGGAATACTGTTGTAATAAAATTATAATTATTATAATTATAGAAACTGATAAATGAGTTTGACAGATCCTGATGCATAAAAATTGCGTAGATCAACTGATTATTTTCTGTTACACACACACTACACACACACACACACACATATATATATATATATATATATATATATATATATATATATATATATATATATATATATATATATATATATATATATATATATATATATATATATATATATATATATATATAAGTAATTATAACAAATAGTATTAAGCACAAATGAGAGCATTTTCTTTAGATAGGTGAAAATGGTCACCGTTATTTTATTATAAATGGTAGAATGTGCAAACATTTTTTTCCAATGAAGAGGAGTTGAACCCTTAGCCACAACAAGGCCAGAGACAGCTACTCATTTGTCGTTACCCAGCGGGCACCTGTGAACCAAGTCACGGAGGCGAGTAGCGTTACCCACGCCATACCATCACAAACCCGTTTATAGGGTGGGCCACATTCATACAACAATAACAACGAGAAGAGGAGGCCCTGGTCTGTACCTATTGGTTATCAGGTTCCACCCCCTCTTCAAATTAGAGGAATAAACACCTCGCACGAAGTGCCAGGTGCCCGCTGAGATCCAGAACTTGACTACGTAGTTGAGGACTAAAAATGAAAACAATGTTGGACTTTCAAGCCTATATCTGTGACACATGTCAAAGAAAGAGTCTCATTGGAACAAATTACATTTCAGTACATAAGAGAGGAAAAATTTAAAATTAAAGATGAAAACATAAGTAATGTGTAAATTAAAGCAGAAGAGATTAAATAAGTATAAAAGGTGGTTGAGATTACTATTAACCACAGCATCTATTTTAGTTTAAATTTGGTTAACAAATCTGCATTAAAGTGAAATATTTAATAAAAAACATTTGGTCACATATTACAGGAATAAGATACAATAATTCCATGAAAAAGAAAATCAGCAAAGGTAAACATTAAAGAAAAAAAGATAGAGTAGGCGACGAAATAGTTAGATATACTAGAGATAGAGTGAATCATTCATAAAAATTTAACAAGTACAGAATTGACATAACAAGTCTCGTTAATTTGAGAAATCCAGCTTAGAAAAGATATAATGATTCTTACTTATAAGAGAAAAAAACATGAAAAACAAAATTCTAGGCTAAATACAGTAAGATGTGTAACAGACAATATGAAAAATAAAGCAAAATTTTACAAAATTAAGGTAGTGTGCTGCAATTGTCCTTGCTTTAATCATCATCTGAGAGGTTAAGTTCAGAGTCATTTTGTGTTTGTGATGTGGTTTGTACTGGCGTGGCGCATAAGTCCAGTCCTTTTGTAACCAGCATGGACATAATATTCATCACTCTTTTAACTCTAAATTTATCACCAATAATAAACTTGATGAAAGCGCTGTCAGATTGTGAGGAATGGCGAATTAGGTGGAGGCCCACCGTATAGCTACAGTGTTCCACATGAATGCAAAGCATTACCTTCACTGCCGTTCGCGCAGCTGCAAAGTGGGGTTGAGGCTTTACCGAATCGGTGAAAGTACACTGGGAAGAGTCCATGATTTGTTATAAGAAAGATGATCATTGGATTGGAGATGAGCCTGTCCGTTGTAACATGGGATATAATACTGTGTGTGAGGCGCCCAGTTAAAGAGTCGTCCCAGCTGGTTTGCCATTGATGTTTGAGTCTTTGCTTAAGGAACTGCAGAAGGTGGGTTCGTGGAAGTGGTAGATCGATTTGTAATAAGTTCTCATTCACCGCTGCTTCCTTTGCTCTTTGATCTGCCAGCTCGTTTCCCACATTTCCAGCATGTGCTTTTACCCAGGAGAGACGGATTTGAATATATGATTGTTGGTGGAGTTTGCATTGTATGGCGTTGATAAGAGGGGAAGTGTGAGTTGGGTTGCGGAGTGCCATTAAGACAGACAAGCTGTCTGTCCAAATCCAGTACATGGTTTAAGGCCGATAATAAGGCCAGTGCTTCAGCCTGAAAGACCGAGTTGTCTGTTCGCAATTTTAACTGTGTTGAGTGTACCTCTGTGTCTCCTTGGAGAACAACAAAGGCAGCTTCCACTGCAGCGTCATGCTTGGAACCATCAGTGTAGTAGCCACATTCATACAACAACACAGAAGAAAGGACAGAGAAACACAGAGAGAACAGAGAAGGAAAAAAACATCCATGCCCAAATCGGGATTCGAACCCGGGACCCACAGCTCAGGAGTCAGGAACGCTAACACTCAGCCAATCGGACGGCGAATGTCCAAACATTGAAGATTAAAAAACAATAACTCAGCGGCCGTTAAGTATATAGAAAAAGGCACGTAAATACGGACCATCGTAGTATTAAAGAATATTGCGTTTTTAAAATTATATTTATACTCGTATATTACGTTTCTGGCAACCAAACCCTTGTTTGTGGAGCCCATATTATTTGAAATGAGAGTGAACAGTGAATTCGATTTGAGAATATTCGAAGAGTTTCATTCAAACTTTTCCGGTGAGAAACTCCAATTATGTTATTTTCATCAGGGCGTTGCAAGATGCCACAGGTCAGATCATGATTGCCCCGTGCGCAGTGCTTACATCTAAGAAGACGATCAGCGAAAACTTGCGATCTCCTAAATCACTTGACCTGTCTACTGCTGACTTTTACTTGTGGGGGACTTAAAGGGATGATTCAATGAAACACATATCCACTCACAATTGAAGAACTCAAGATCAGGATGTCATCAATAGCATCACAAAACAAGAACTGACATGAATGTATATAAATCTCATCAAGCATGTTCCCATACGTGATGAAATGTGTGGAAGACTTTTCAGTATCAACAGTGAGAAAGAAAGTTGTTGTTGTTGCGTCCAATCCTTCAGGATCTAGCGGCAGCTAGATCAAATCCATGATTCCATGCACCCCTGCAAAGTCAAGCACCAGGAGAGGACTGTTGTGAACATCCTCCAAAGTGGGCCCCAAGCAATCGAGAATATGTTGCGGGGAAGCCGGCAGCAGTTGACACTTGGGACACGTTGGAAAGACTTTACGGGCTGATTCAAAGGACAGGCATTTCAGTTGCCCACTGAAAAGTCTTGTGATAGCCGTTTGGTCCTGTCTGCCAGCCTCAAAATGTAATGCTCCTCCTGGTTTTGACCTACTGTACCAGGGATGGGCTGGAGGAGAAAGCCAGACTTGCCGGTCTCTATTTTTTGCAATGGAGAAAATCTCTTCTAAAGTTAGGTCATAATCAGTAGTGGCCGTCGCAGAGCAGCCTCTTTTTGCTAAGATATCCGCAGCTTCATTTCCAGGAATGTTGACGTGAGAGGGGATCCACTGTGGTAATCATATTTAATACATTACATTTTGTTTTATGCATTGACTTTATTGGCCAGTTTTACGAGCCGCATTCTGTATTTTATGGATGATATTTCCCTAGCTTTATCTATACTGGATGAAGTAGATCGCGTTATGCATTTGAAATGCCAAGTATAATCTGAGCAATGTTCACTATCATGCGCCAATAGAAATAAGCTTCACCGGTCTCTGGTTTGTAAGAGAATTGCAAATAGATTTCAAAACTTATGTCTAAAAGGAGAGATATAGAGAGAAGAGACTATAAATTTTTCAGTCTTAATAAATTATAATAGAT
Organism: Latrodectus hesperus; assembly: GCA_037975125.1. Taxonomy (NCBI): domain Eukaryota; kingdom Metazoa; phylum Arthropoda; class Arachnida; order Araneae; family Theridiidae; genus Latrodectus; species Latrodectus hesperus. The sequence goes on from CM075851.1 coordinate 117,496,917, forward strand.
GTCTTCATGGGGAATCTGAATTCTAAATCAGAGTTATTAGAACTTAAATTCTGAAAGCTCAGATACGTAACTAAAAAGAGAACAAATTTTTAATTTCATATTAAAAGCCTACTATTGACTTACACATTCCTGAAAAATTCCATTAATTTAAAACCACGAAAATTTAAAACGACACCTAATCGAAAAAAATTATAATTAAAGATATATATTTTAGCTGAAACACACACATTTAATGACTAATGTATAAGCTCTTTTAAAATACATAACAATATAAATTAGATTTTCCTTTTTTTCCACTTCAAATGTTATTCAATCTCATTAAATTGCATACAATAATTCTTTCCAAAAAATACAAACCTTAAGAATGGAATTAAAAATATTATTTAATGAATTAAAAGTATACCTGCGTGAACATTGTCATAACATGCGAATGAACTACAACGCATGTAAAATTCAAAATTACCCATGTGATCTATAATAGAAACTCATAACCAGAATGACAGATTGATATGAAATCTAGCTTACAGACTATTGGTCAGAATTACAATTAGTTGTTCTGGGTTAAAAGCAGTAACATTATAGACTAAAAAACAGTCGGATGATTGAATTAGTAAATCGGCAATAAAATGAAGCGACATGGTTTTCATACAGTATTTAAACCAAGCGTATTTAGCAAAATACGCTAGACATTTACAGTGCTTTTTGACGTCTCTAATACCACTTTGCAACAGTGTTCCAGAACAACAGAAAAGTCTGCTTCATGATTCGTAAAAGCGTAGCATCAGCAATGTCGTTCTGATAACGACTAGCGGAGATTGGGTCATGTCAAAGTCATCACTGCAGTAATAACGCGTATAGGCTATATCACCTAGAATTGTGCCTCGCAATATCAAACTGGGATTTTGGCACTTGGATTAATTTGACTTAACTTCAAATGGGCACGGTACCAACCAACCAACCAATATCAAGCTGTATGAAATTAATAAGACTAGTATCGTACTTGGAGAAGAAAACCGTTTTCCTTTCAATCTAATAAGATATAAATTAGATATATCCAGTCATCAAGTCACATTCATTACCAAGTCTCGTTCAGTCACAACACTAAAGTACGATGGCCTGGAAAACATCTTCTTGAGTTAAAAAGAGATGAAAAGAAATCCAAAGAACCAATCTTCATAGTACAAGATGATCTTTTTTAAAGTAACAGTGTTTGAAGCGCCCTGTAGCGCGATCTAATAGCCGGAATGGCACCAAACTTGGTATTCAGACTAATCAAGACACGGAATATAAGATTCCGTAAAAAGAATTCTAGTTCCAAAAATCGCCACTAGGGCATTTTGTGGCGCTTTACAGTGTACTAAATGTGAGAAAACCAAAATACTGACACATACAATCCTACAGTTAAATTATTAGTGTTTATTTATTACATTAACTTCCCCGGTGAGGAATTAGACCATTATCCATGTCAGCACCGTTCTCAGAAATAACACCGTGTATTCTTCGTACAACGTTCCCCACAGCCGAATGTAACATGTCACGAGGAATATTCCGCACTGTCTTTGTTATGTTGTCCTTTAGAATAGACAAATTTGATACTTCACCAACATAAACGCACGTTCCGGTAACGTGAGAAGCATGGCCACTGGAGCTCATTTACTTCAGCTGAGATTATTTGTCGGAGCTGTCTACTACTTGCTTTTATAGGCCCTATTACTAGCACTGTCATCGAACAATATTAGCATTTTGCTTTGATACCTGTGTTTTATGCTAATTCTCGTTATTGTAAACTACAGCAGCGCCACAAAATACCCTAGCGGTGACTTTTGAACTAAAACTTTTCTAACGGAATTTTTTTCCTATGTCTTGATTAGTCTAAATACAAAGTTTGGTGTCATTTCGGCTATTAGATTGGGGTACAGGACGCTCCAAACACTGTCACTTTAAAAAAGATCACCCTGTATAAGTAATGTTTTGAGTTACCTTACGCGACCCCTAATATATCATCAAATTTTGAACAAACATTATTACCGTCAGTCGTTGCAAAAGGTTTTCGTGTGGTATTTACCATGTTAGTTTCACTTTACCTTCTAATTAATGCAAAGCAGCACATTTTTTGACTTGTCCAACAATTCTTTTGAGGGATTATTATTTTCTTATGATCTACCTTGTCTTTCACCAATTGCAAATATTTGAAACATAAATAAATGTATTTTAGAATTCCTCTTATCTGACATTAAAGTTTATGGACTTAGTAGGACTCTGCGTTCTGAATGATACTTTCCAAAAAGTTCTAACACTTGCTGAAAAGCGAACTAATTCACGAATGGTGTTGAGGCTTGAAATCGATTCCCATTTGAATTCCAAATTTAGACTTACTTACTGGTGTAAAATATTGAAAGGAGTGATAAGCGATTCCCTTATTGTGCTAGACATTACTTAAGGCAACAGAGTTAAGAATGAATGGGAATAATCGTTTTTGTTTGAACATTCTTGTATCAAAGACCCCACAATAATGAAAATTTTGTTCCTATTAAATACTTCAAGGTCTTGATATGGTGCAAAGTGATAATCTCAACTCAGATATCAATTTTACCTCATAAACTTATTTAAAACAGAAGACTTCCATGTGATAATGGGAATAAATTTATAAACTTATGATGAAATCTATGTACTTGTCGCATTATGTATTAGTAGTTAACAAATAACATTTTAGTCTGATATTTTTATTTTACTTTCTTCAACACAAGTTATACATACGCATTAAATTTTATATGTAATAATAGTCCATCCCTTTCTGAGCACGTAAATATTTTTACAACAGAATGTATACAATGTTATCATAATGCATACAATCTTATATTGAATTACATATGAGTTATATATTAAGTTATATATTAACATATAGGAGCTGCAGTGTCTCAGTAGCTTCCCGTAACAGCAGCAAAGTGAAGCATCATTTGCCGCGGGCATTCATTGGGAAGGTGACCACATACCCTCCCTCACTGGTTACTGGAGCTTCGTAAATTAGGACCACTTAAACCAGTGATGTCCAAAGTCATTCGGCTGGTGTGGGATGGATGATGAGAAGAAGGTTCCATCTCTGGTGTGACCTCGTCACCTAATTGTGCTCCAAAATTACGAGGCCCTTGATGGTAGGTGAATATTCCTAACCCATTAACCTTAATAAACAGACCGAGCTCGCTGGCACTGCTATGTATGTGTATTAATATATGTTATTGTTGTTTATGACACTTGGACATGCCAAGCTCACTATGCCTTTTGGCTGTGCGAATTAAGTCAATAGAGAGCGTCTTTCGTTTGGATCAGAGCACCACGAAGGTGAAAGTACGACTTTGCTCTTTTTAAGGTGCCTCGTCATTTTGAACCACGGTCAGGTGACGAGGCCACACCTGAGCACCCTCCTCTCCACATCCACGCCACACCAGCGGAAGGAATTTGGACGTCACATATTAACGTGGACACGTCCCCAACCCACGTAATTCCAGCAACCCAGTGAAGGAGAGTACACCGTGGTCACCCTCCCAACCACTGCCCGCGGCAAATGATGCTTCGCTTTGCTGAGCTTACGAGAATACTGAGCCACTGGAGCTCGTATTAATATATTGTTTGATATAGTACAATCTACTAAAGATTATTCAAAATAAGTATTGAATGCAGCTATTTATAACGATATAAAACAAACTATTTGACATAAATTAAAATAATAGGAACACAAATATAATTATAACATGTGTATAGTGAGTAAACATAAATAATTGTATATATTACAATTAATAAATTAATTATTTGATAAAAAAGCTAGTGTTTAATTAATGAAAAAGCAACGTTTAGTCGCATATGTGTTCACATCTTTTTAGTTTATCAATTGAAAATTTTACATCAGACATATTTAGCTAGATGTATATTATGATTTATCTTCTGATTAAAATATATCAATAATCTTTTTCTGTGCTAAAAATCCCTATTTTATATTTTCTCTACTATACATGTATACTTTGTTTTTCTTTTACTAAACGCATTTCTACTAAAACACTACTACTACTTTTTTTAATAAATTTTGTACTAAAAATTCTTTCTATTATTCTAATTTTATTCTTTTACTGAAATATTACTAGAAATTTCTCTAAAAATTGCTCCTGTTATTTCTTGCATCTCTGTTTAATAGAAGAATGATTAATAATTTGATTTCCACAGAGGGTTCACAGATTTTTATTAATAATGTCTTTATGGTAAGCTTATCTGAGAAATTTTTTTCATTTTGTCTTAAAATGCATAAGATAGAGCAGCTCTGAAAAGTGAATAAACAATTAAATAAAATTTAAAAAAAAAAAAAAATCTGCACTCGTTTTCATATCTTGCAAAAACCTGTTTACAAATAGATTAATCAAAAATAATTGAATATTTTCAATTATTAGTAGATTAAAAAGCAATAACTATTCGTATTTGTAGCGATTTTTTTCTTATTGAATTTCAATATGAAAGGAATTTTATTTTATTGATCCAACAAAACAATATTATAAAGTATGTGTAATATCTATAACAATTTAATCTGCCTTCTAGCAAATAAGGTGTTTTAAATCAAATAGTCATACTATATGTTTTATTTAACAAAATATACCATAAAAAATTTACTCTCTTTCCATATTATTATTATAATATTATTTGAAAGTGAAAGTCGAGACTGTATATTGTAGCATTAAAAATACTACAATATACTGATATGATTGTAGTATTTTGGAAATGCAAATAAATGCAAAGTTAAGGAATAAAAATAGTAAAGTCTTATTATAAGAAGTATTATTAAAGCATATATTGTATATTTATTGCAAATATTCAATGTAAAAATTTTGTGCTACAAATAGTTCCATAGATATTTTATAATACATCTATTTTCATTAGCATTTTTACACACACACACACTTTATAAAGAAAATAAGACTAACAAATTAAAAAATCTCCATTTACTAAAATTTACTATATCCTATTAATTGTAACAAATTTTCTTATTTAAATTTTTTTTTTAAATTTGACACAATTTTTAAAATTTGATCGAATATATATTCATCCTATATGTATGTAACATTTCGTGAGTTACAACATTTGTGGTCACGTGACTTTGATTCTGACTTCTATTTGCTATCTGATTTCGGTGGACATAAATTCATAAAAGGATTTGATGGCATCCAACAGAAGCCCAAATGGTTCATATCAAAGTTTCCCTGGGCTATCGATTTGTCAGAAATGATAAATATAACAGAAACAATGTAATCCTTGATAATGGAAGACAGGCAACTGGGTTTATTTAGTGACTGGAGCAATTTTTGCTAACACTCGTCTAAGCATCACGAACCCAATTTTCTTTTAATAATACAACTAATCCATTCTCTTTTCTCATTCGGGTACATTTTTAGTTTTTAGAAGATATTGTGTAAGTCATTAATTTATCTTTGAAGATTAATTTAGGAATTGTATATTTTCTTTTATAAGTCCTGGAAAAACCCTCAAGTAAATCTCTCATTATTTCAAAAATGACAATTCTGTACTAAAATGTGAGTAACGTGTATATATATATAGTATTTTCAAAATTTTCCAGAGAGATTTCATTTTGGTAAATAATAAGACTATTTTGACTTCGATATTTTTCTTTCACGGCTATATTTAATTTACTATATTAGATATCATTTGTAATGTAAACACTCTATCGTTTCTACTGAATCATGTTTTTTTTCCGATCACAAGATACTTTTTTTAATTTCATTGCTATTTAGTTAAAATTTATATTATTGTTTAAGTTTTGTAAATATAGTACATATATTAACTTTGAGAGGATAAATATTCTGTCGTGCGTTTAATAATTTATATCTTTATGAATTTTAATTGGATCATTAAAAATTAAATTTATTTCAAAGGGTAACTCATCTATTTGGAAAGAAAGTTGAAATAATTCATAATGAAAGTTGTGTATCAGAAAGAAAAAATTAATGTTTTAAGTCTGAATTTCCAATAAAAAAATTGCTTAAAAATATACAAACAAGTTTCAATTTTTCAAAAAAAAAAAAAACAATTTGGAACTGAAAATCTAAAATGAGGAAAAAAACTTCAACGCAATATGTATTTTTATATTTCTATTTATCTGTTGCTAAAACATTAATAATTCAAAGAACTATCTCATTTAACAATAAGGAAGATCCTTAAAAAATAATTTTCTCATAAAATTATTTATTTTTTTAAAAAAATATTAAAACAGATTTGCATTCTCGATAGGAAATTTGTATATATTTCTTAAATTTAAGCCATGTCTATTCCAGTTTGCAATTCGCACATCGTCTTATTCAGAGATGAAATCGTAATTCTCTTGTCGCTCCGAAATTCTTTTTTGCCGAGCTAAATCGTTGCATATAAAGAAGCATCTTTAGTGGAATAAAATGTGAGAATGCATGGTGAAGAAGAACTAATTCTGAGAGCTCTATAAACTATATAAAGAACCAGATATTGTTAAATTTATCTCAATACAGAGATTAAATGGGCAGGACATTTGAGCCGGATGAACGACAATCGGGTGATGAAAAAATTTTCTTGGCTCGCCTCATTTGCACCAGAAGAAGAGGACGACCGAAACTCCGATGGCGTGACTGCCTTGAAAACGACCTAAAAACACTAAAAGTGACAAACTGGATGACCTTGATAGGTGGTCCTGGTATGCACTTCTGAGGAAGGCAAAGGCACGCCCTGTGCTGTCAGGCCAATTGAGAAGAAGAAATCGTTGCATAATAGGCGTGTAACAAGAGGTATTTCAAAGGATATAACACGTTTCCCTTCAGAAATGAAATATACAGTTGCACAAATTTCTTTGCCGACCAACTTGTCTAGTGGTCAGCGTGCCTGACTACGGATAAGGAGGTCCTGGGTTCGAATCCCGGTTCGGGCATGGATGTATCTTTGTCCTATCCTTGTATGAATGAGTTGAGAATGGTTGCCTACCCTATAAACGAGTATCTATAGCATGTGTATACTGAGGAAGTCGGACTCCACACCTAAATATGGTTCAGTTGGAAAAGTGGAGCAGCGCACCCCATGTTGCCAGCCTAGATGATACACGACAACAACTACATCAGAAAAGGCTTACAGTATGCAGATCAGGAGGATCATTCCCAAGACATTCATTTAGAAGCTGGTGTGCTGTTGGATATTTTAAATCTACTTGACAGTCTCTTATCCAGTCATACCAATGCATTGTCAGTGGATTTCTTCACGTGTTGGGATTGAAGGGAATTAAAAAGCCGACTCCTTGGCCAGATCCGCTGTTGAGGAGGATATCAGTCAATGTGAAGATCGAGATTCGTTGAAATTTCTTCTGTGGCTGAAACAAAATTGAATAAGCTGTCAAAAGCCCCTCTCAACTACTCTTGGTATTTTGCAAAACATCTGGAGGACCTTTTCAACTTACACCGATGTCCCAACAAAATACTTTATCGCGTTTCTTCAGTGGCCACAATGGAGCCCTCATTTTTAAACAGGATCAAAAAATATACCCGGAGTGCCATTGGTGCACAACTGACATGGCTTCCCCTGCTCCTATTCTGGCAAGTCTAAATTTTAGCAAATACGAGGTTGTTCGGAACCCTCATCTTTTTTTGTAGACTTTTTAAATATTTTCGGATTCACACACATTTCCAATTGTCTAGCTCTGTACTAGATAATCCCAAGATTACCACAGACACAACAACAATAAACACACACTCACACACATACACATATATATATTTTCCAACGGTGGGCATTTGAGGGGTGAACCCTATGCCACAACAAGGCCAGAAATTGCTGCTCATTTGTCGTTACCCAGCGGGCACTTGTGAACCAAGTCACGGAGGCGAGTAGCGTTGCCCGCGCCATACCACCACAAGCCCGTTTATAGGATGGGCCACATTCATACATCCTCACAGAAGAAAGGACAGAGAAACACAGAGAAGGAAAGAAACATCCATGCCCAAACCGGGATTCAAACCCAGGACCCACAGCTCAGGAGTCAGGAACGCTAACCACTCAGCCATCGGTTGGCTTATATGTATATATATATATATATATATATATATATATATATATATATATATATATATATATATATATATATATATATATATATATATATATATATATATATATATATATATATATATATATATATATATATATATATATATATATATATATATATATATATATATATATATATATATATATATATATATATATATATGGATTAGTACTTAAACAAAAGGGATAATTATTTTCAATGAAAAACATCATAAAGAATGCGAAGTTCGAATTTTTACTTTCTATGGTATTTTGGTATAACAATTCAAAAATATTTTCATTTATCTGTACTTATCAATCTAAAGTACTTAAAAAACAAACTTTACCGTATGAGGATATATTCGCAAAATTTATTTTTTCGTTCCACTATGAAAGAAATCAATATAGAGATGGCAAGAATGAAAGATTTGTCTTTTCACCGTTATAGGGATAATTCTGTCTATAAGAAAAGCACTTTTTCTATCGCTCTTGATATATTTGATAAAAAAATTTGATGCATGGAAATAAAGCTATTTTTGGCGTCATGGTATCACTAGAAAATTTCAGTGAATCAGATACTTAAAACTCCCTTATTAGATTCCCAGATAAATGAGTTAAAAGTAATATACTCTTCTATGTCAGAAAACGAAAAAAATTGATATTTAGAAATGTGCAAAAAGACCTGAAAAAGAATTGCCAATCAGAAAGCTGGTGATCGAATTTTGATAAATTAGAGAGGTGACATTCTTCTAGAAGTTTTTCGGGACTTGCTGTTGAAAGGTTATTATCGCCAGCTAATTCATCAGAAAAATACGAGCATACGGTAGAAAATATATGCTTCTGTAAATCTAATATTTTTCTATCTTTAAATATGAATAGATGAAAATTTTATACGTTTGAATGAGGGGAATTCATCTTAAAGCAGGAGCAAACTTAGCATACACTTTTAGTTAGTTTTTGTGAATGATGGATATAATTATTCTTGAGTATTATCTGCTTGCCTAATTTGCGGCAAAATCCTCTATTGCTCCAGCAGAACTTGAATCAATGTGTCACCTGAAGCTTGCGTTGGGTTCGGGGTAGAATTGGGTAACGAAGCTTTCGGTGTTAAACTTTAATTTCTAGAAATCCTGGTAACTATCTTTATACAGCTTTTGTGTAGCGGTCATTTTATCAGCCACATCTTGGCGTCAAAAAATCGCAAAGAATCAAGGGGTACTCGATTGTAAACTTTTACTCCTGCTTTAACTTCCACCAACTACACTTCAAGCAGCTCCTCCCTCTTAAAGAATTCAGGAAAGGTGCCAAGGAAATTCTGCAGGCTGAACTCCTCCTTCAGCTCACTGACTAACCTCCACCTCCTCCTTCCTTGTACATATCTTTTGTGCTGCATCTTTCTCAATTAAGGCCATTCCGGCCCTCTTACAGTCACAGTGAGTCCCAACAGAACTCCTTTTGTCCCCTCGCTTTGGACAATCCACCACTTAAGAAGCTCTACTCACACGCCTTGGCCAAATGCTGAGCCTGGGTTCCCTCCATAATTACTGTCCGACGACGTTCTCCACCGTATACCTTCGGGTGGGACGGTGCTCTTTGGTAACGTTATTACCAAAGTTATTATTACCCCTTTGTTAGTAAGTTTAACGCTCAACTGTCAATTTTGCACACGAGGATTAATTACACCAAGACCTACAGTTTAAAGTGGATTCCAAACCACTTCAAACATTCATACCCAAGGTTGGATTGGAACCCACGAACTGTTGAAACGATAGCAACAGCGCTAACCATTCGGCTGCCAGCATGGCCCTGAGAACCTACAAGCCGAGCTGGCAGCTGAATGGTTAGCGCTCTTGTCTTCGGTTCAACAGTTTGTGGGTTCGAATCCCACCATGGATGTTTGTAGTGGTTCGGAATCCACTTTAAGTCGTAGGTCCCGGTCTAATTAACCCTCGTGTGCACAAAATGACCATTGAGCAACCAACCAACCGAGAGCCTGCAAACATTCTTCAAGACTAAACAGAAGAAATGAACCAGTTATCTAATTGTGTTTAATCAATGTCTAAATAACTTTTTATTGCAATTACATACATTGTTTAAGAATTTGCCCCACTGTTTTCTTATCAACAAAATAAAAATACCTCAAAATAAAAGAACTTAAGCATTTTCTTTTAATAGAACTAAGAGGAATGCATTTTTTTTTATCAGAAGAATTACAATTGAATATTTTTTCCAACGGTGGGCACACTTGGGTGACGAACCATATGCCACAACAAGGCCAGAAACTGCTACTCATTGGTCGGTACCCAGCTGGCACCTGTGAACCAAGTCACGGAGGCGAGTAGCGTTGCCCGCGCCATACCACCACAAACCCGTTTATAGGGTGGGCCACATTCATACATCATTACGGAAGAAAGGGCAGAGAAACACAGAGAGAACAGAGAAGGAAAGAAACATCCATGCCCGAACCGGGATTCAAACCCGGGACCAACAGCTTAGGAGTCAGGAACGCTATCCACTCAGTCATCGGTCGGCACAATTGAATATATCTCTTAAGATAAAATATAGGAATAAAAAAAATTTTAGGTGCTTGAAAGATGCATTGGAAAAACATTTTGTGCAAGAGACAAATTGTTTAGCGAATAACAATTTCAAAATATCTGTCAGTGTTTCCTACCACTGTTGTAGGATTTTAATGCATTATAAAACCTTGAAATGAATAACTAATCTTTATTGCATTTTTAGACAAACAAGAACTGCATGCTTAGGAATTTTATTCAAGTGTCTTTATAAAAGAATCCTGTCTAAAAATAAAGTTCCAGATAACCGCAGAATTGCATGGAATGTGCATAGAGACACTAAAGTATCATCATCTGCCACAGAGTTTACAAAGTCTTGTTTTCTAATTCCTTTCATTAAGTATTGTAGGAACAATAATTTCTAATGAGTTCAAATTCTAGTTACATTAAAACAGTCTCAGTATTAATTAATAAGATTGTTATTTTGGCATCATTCTCTACAGTTTTAACAACTAGAGAATGTTGCCTACATCTTTGCTCTAGATTTCCCATTATGTTAACTAAGAAAGTGATTATAGGAAAGCAGCTCTCTGATTGGGTACAGGTTTCGGACGACAAATATGTATAATTTACTTTTAAATGGCAAACATAAAAGTCGAGTTGGGATATTTACAATTCGGTCGTAAAATCTTCAAGATCATTATTCATCGACACTATTATGTGGATATATCTCATAGGAATTAATACCCTTTCATCAAAGATTTGTGGGCTTAAATAAATGAGAACAATTTTAATGTCTCTAAATGTAGAAAAGTGATTAAATTAACCAAAATCTGTCAACCTAATTTGAAATTACACAATGGAAATTTCCTGATAAATTAATTATTTTCAATAAAAAATATTCCTTATAAAAACAAAGTAATTCTAAAGCCCAAAAATTTTTATTAATTCATAACGAAATATTAGGTCTACCGGAAAGTTCTGTCCGTTTTAGAATGAAACAAAGGAATACATTTTTTCATACTTTGGATAAACTATATTGAATAATATAATTGCCATCATATATATATATATATATATATATATATATATATATATATATATATATATATATATATATATATATATATATATATATATATATATATATATATATATATATATATTTCATGACTTCTTGCCAGCGTGATGGCAATTAGTGTATCCCATTTTTAAAGAATGCCTTATCTCTAGAGGCCAAAAATTGAACCAGTGCTTGTCTGATATCTTCTTCGTTCTTAAATTGTTAGCCCAACAAGAAATTTTGTAAGGACAGAAACAAGTGATAATCAGATGGTGCTATGTCCGGGGAGTATGGTGGATGCGACAGAATTTCCCAGCCTAGCTCTGTGACTTTCTGACGAGTCCCCAAAGCAGCATGTGGCCTGGTATTGTCATGAAGCAGTATGATTTCCTTCCTGTTGAACATCGCCGGCCTCTTTTCTTGGAATGATGTTTTTAATTTATCCAATTGCTGACAGTACCTCTCCGAATTCAGCCTTTCGTTTGGTTTCAACAGCTCAAAATGTATTGGTCCTCGAATGTCCCACCATATACACAACATTCTCTTGTTCAGGCTCGACTTCAGTTAAGAGGTAGAGGGGGTAGGTTTTCCGGGTTCACAATATGCCCTTTTTCTTATGATGTTTTCATAGGTAATCCACTTTTCATCCCCAGTTATGATCCGGTCCAAGAAGGGTTCGATTTTGTTGCGTGCAAGCAGAGATGTGTGCATATGATGATTCGATCATTCAAATTCTTCTCACTTAACTTGTGTGGTACTCATCTCGAATACTTCCACTCAAACCCAAGTTTCCGAATATGGTCGGAAATGGTTTGTTGAGCTGAATACTTATTGAAACTGATTGTAACCGGAGCGGACAGAACTTTCCGGTAGACCTAATATTATCTTCTTAAAATATTTTATGGATTACCTTTTGTTTATCTCATTGATTTTGAGCTATAATAGGCGTACTAACAGTGTTACATAAATGCATATCACAATTTACTAATTGTGCCGACCGATGGCTGAGTGGTTAGCGTTCCTGACTCTTGAGCTATGGGTCCTGGGTTCGAACCCGGTTCGGGCATGGATGTTACCTTCTTTCTCTGTTCTCTTTGTGTTTCTCTGTCCTTTCTTCTGTGATGATGTATAAATGTGGCCCACCCTATAAATGGATTTGTGGTGGTATGGCGCGGGTAATGCTACTCGCCTCTGTGACTTGGTTCACAGGTGCCCGCTGGATAACGACAAATGAGTAGCAGTGTCTGGCCTTGTTGTGGCATAGGGTTCGTCACCCAAGTGTGATCGCCCTTGGAAAAAAATTTTACTAATTGCTCTCTCTAATGAACAATAAATTTTATTTCATTTGAAGTACATTTATGCTCAAGATTTCATTTCAATTTTATAACAGTTAGATAAATTTCGAAAATTTTGAAAATGCCAGTTCAAATTATTATTTTAGAAAATTTAGCAATTCCTCAAAAACATCAAAACAAATATATGTTGCAAATTTAGTTTAATTCTTTTGGATCCAGGAATAAAGCTAAAAGGTATTTTAGTTTAAGGCTAATTTTTCACACATTTCAGCTCACCGATGCGATGGGAACTCACACATCAAATTTTTTAAATTCCATTTTTTGAAGAACACTTTAGGCACGAGGTGAATAAGATTGAATTTTGTTTCGAAATCATTTTCATCTGGAGACTGGGTGATCACTTATTGGAATTTTGTATCACAATTGATCACTGAGCCATCACAGTAAAGTTTGTTAAGTAAAGAAAATTAGTTTACAAATTTATATTCTTCAGCAATTCTGATTTTTTTTCCAATGGTGGGCACCTGAGGGTTGAACCCTATGCCGCAACAGGGCCAGAGACTGCTAATCATTTGTCGTTTCCCAGCGGGCACCTGGGAACCAAGTCACGGAGGCGAGTAGCGTTACCCGCGCCATACCACCACAAACCCATTTATAGGGTGGGCCACATTCATACAACATCACAGATTCTGATTCAAAAATAAAATATTTTGACTTAGGACTAACAATAAAAGCTAAATTTTTAAAAATCGATTTAAATTCTCATATCCAGAGATTTTATCTTTTTTCGAACATGTTGTAGTTATTTGTGACACGTGGACAAGTTAAGCTGCTCTGCTGTTTTAACTATACGAATTTAAATCAGTCTTTCACTTAACCAGAGCATTACGAAGGTGAATGTACGACTTCTCATATAGATGCCACCACACCACTTTTTTTTAACGAAAACTATTTTTTTACAAAAGCGTATACCGCATGTATTGTTTTACTTTAACGAATGAATTTTTTTAACGAAAACGAATATTGCATGTACGCGGTTGATCTTTAGCAGCATAGAGGATCAAACCCCGTGCTATCAAACGGAAAGCGCATGCCCTAACCACTAGGCCACAACGTCCTCTTCTTCAAATATGAAACTATATATCGAATTTAAAAAATTTAATAGTTAATTCTTTCAGATTTAGAAATACAGGGTTAGGATGCGGCTTTCACATAGTCAGACGATTTGTGACTTATTTTTTTCTTTAAAAAATTTATAATGTATTCTGAATACTATTAAATAGTATAGAAACGCATATTCATTATTAATTAAATATTTCTTGCTCCTTTTAAAAATTATAATTTGGTAATGCGACAAAACACAAAATTCTTTAATGCTCTAATTTTACTAAAGTCGTTATTTTGAATTATTAAAAATGTTTCTGGCAAATTAAAAAAAAACTTTATAGCATTTTTATATTATTGTTTGTAATACATCCGTTGGATGCAATAAACACATTTAGATCAAACATATGTGAAAAGTACCACATTTAGATACGTAGTACCACGTTTTCGAGTTATAACTTGAAAACCAGACTTTTCCCTCTCATCAAATTTTTTCCTAACTTCACAAGTAATTCATTTTTTTCCAACGGCGGGCACACTTGGGTGACGAACCCTATGCCACATTAAGGCCAGACACTGCTACTCATGTGTCGTTACCCAGCGGGCACCTATGAACCAAGTCACGGAGGCGAGTAGCTTCACCCGCGCCATACCACCACAAACCCGTTTATAGGATGGGCCACATTCATACATCATCACGGAAGAAAGGATAAAGAAACACAGAGAGAACAGAGAAAGAAACTAATATCCATGCCCGAACCGGGATTCGAACCCAGGACCCATAGCTCAGGAGTCAGGAACGCTAACCACTCAGCCATCGGTCAGCACAAGTATTCATAGAATCGATTTAAACAAAGAGATCCAATGAATCTCGGCCGCGCATTGAGTTATTGTATTCCAAACATTCAAATTGCGTTGGATTTCTCAACAAGAAAATAAGTCCAGTGATATCAAGTTTCCGTGAAAAGTCTATTTTTTCAAATTTTAAAATACTGAAATTTTCTACACGATATTCTCTAAAGAGGATTTACGTCAATTTTACTAGGTTGTAATGAAGTTTTTAGAAAATTAGTTTTACCCATTCAAAAGTGACAACAATAATAATCATAAATATGAGATTGTCAGAATCGATTTCTCAAATGAAATAATTACATTAACAACAATCTCCCACAGTAACTTAATTAGAGATCCTTTAATGTTTTTGTACTTTTTTGAGAGTTAATCACCTCATGGACCTTGTATAGCAGTCATTAGATATGGAGGATATGAAGCAACAACAACGATAAGCAACAGTAGAAAAAACGAAACGCACAATATGGTTATAGTTGGAGTGAGTATTTCTCTAAAAGGTGTGCAAAATGAATATATAGAACATTGAAATAATATATTATTGTTGTAGTTGTCGTGTCCTAGATAGTGCCGAAAGTTTTCTGTATGAGGGCCGCCAGTTCCGGGGCCTGGAGGCTGCAGAGAATCTCTTGAGGTGGTCCGCCAAGTTGAAACAGGGATCTAATGATTGCTTGGCAGTCAAAAATAGGGTCTGGTGAAAGTTCAGAATCTGGACAGTGTCTGCAGGATGTATAGGATCTTGTGTTATCAGGTGCTATTTTCATGCCTTTGAAATGGCCTGTTCGAAGTCTGGCTATTATTGAAGATAGATTTCTGGGGCAATGAAGGTCTGGGATGGATTGGCTTACTGAATTGTTGGTTGGAAATTCTACGTCGGGTGGCTGCGTTGGCATCAACGAAAGTTACTGTGTTGGGCTGGTCCAAATCACGAGCTTCCTTTGCGAGGATGTCAGCACACTCATTCCTTTCAATACCAACATGGGCAGGGGTCCATTGGAGTGTGCATGGCTTGTTAATTTGGCAGAGAAGAGCATTAATGTCTTCAGTTATTGTAGTTTTACCATTGCATGCGGCTTCTAATGTGATTTTAAATCTGTAAAGCATACCATACCCTCGGTTGAATCATCATGGTAGTGAGATAAGTAAAAAGAGGGCTTCTTTAATTGCAACTAGTTCCCTAGTGAAGTTTGAGGATATTAAGCCTGAAGGAACCCTGGTTGGTTGGTTGGTTGGTTGGTTGGTTGGTTGGGTTTTATGGCGCAAGGTCCAAAGATGGACATGCTGCGCCAAGAATAGTGTTTTCGTAGAATATATTTTTATTATACTATATACTTTTTTAATTTTGTTTATAAATATATATTTAATTTAAAAACCCAAGCAACATTAAAATTTTAAAACACAAAAATAAGTGTATAAATTATTTTAAAATCCATACATAATAGTAGAATATAAAATAAATGTATATAAATTCTAAAATGAATAAATATAAATTATATAAAATTTAAAAAACCTATTGCTCTTAAATAAGCAAATAGGTTTCTGTGGGGTGGTTCCCCCAGCAAATCAAACATAGTTAAAAGGTTTGTTTTAAAAAATTTAAAACGGTAGACGTTAAAAGTGGAACATGAGATTAAAATATGATAAATAGTAAATGGTTCATCACACGTTTCACACCATGGATTTAGTTCATTCAAAAACAAATGTCTGTGTGTGAAACGTGTGTGTCCGATACGAAGGCGAGTTAATCTAACATCCGCACTTCGTAACGGTAAAACTGATAATGAAGTGAGGGATGGGAAAATGGTATGTAATTTGTTGACAACCTGCAAGTTCCATGATTCCTGCCAAAGACCATATATAAAACTTTTTATAGCTTTTCTCACATCTGAGAGAGGAACCGATGGTAATATTGGATGTGATGCAGCCTTTGCAGCTGCATCTGCTCTCTCATTTCCTTCAAGACCCATGTGGCTTGGTATCCAACAAAATATAATTTCTTTTCCCTTGCCAGCAAGGGAATCCAATGCTTTAAAAATTTTGGACACAACTGGATGACAGTTAACGCTATTGTTTCTCAAAGCCTCTAAAATACTCATGCTGTCAGTATAGATACAATATTGATGATAATCATCTGTATTCACGTGCTGAAGCGCATAATAAATTGCTGTAGCTTCAGCAGTAAAGATGGAGCAGGACAAATGCAGGCTGTAGCTTAATGACGTATTATTGATAAAAACACCACAGCCCACATGTCCTGCGGTTTTAGATCCATCCGTGAATACAGGTTTGTAAGATTGATACTGACAGCGATGAGAACAGTACAGCTGTTGAAAAACAATAGGAGTTGTGTCCGATTTTTTAAATTGAGCAAAGGTATTTAAGATGGTATTTGTTGGTTCATACCAAGATGGATAGAGAAAGTGGTCAATATTTTCTATCCGAACATCACATAGGTCTGTGAGCCAGAGATGTGATTTGGCTCTTGTGAGAAAAGGTTGGATGCTCAATGGTCGAGCATCATAAAGTCTTTTTAAAGAGGCATTAGGAACCATAGAAAGTAATGGATGGTCAAGGGTCGACATGATCTTAGTATAATAATTGAGAGACTGCTGCATTCGTCGCAGGTCTAAAGGCAATTGTTGGCATATTGCATAAAGACTCTGGACGGGTGATGTGCGGAATGCGCCTGAACATATTCTAAGAGCAGAATGATGGACAGTGTCCAGTCTGCGTAAAACAGAAGACCTAGCAGATCCGTAAACAACACAACCGTAATCTATGCGAGATAAAATTAATGATTGGTAAACTCGGAGGAGTGACGTGCGATCAGCACCCCAAGATGTGTTTGAAAGCACCTTGAGGATATTGAGTGATCGCTCACACTTCTTCCGCAGATATAATATATGCGGAAGAAAGGTTAATTTACGGTCAAATATCACTCCGAGGAATTTTACCTCACTGACTACTGGTATAGGTGTGTTGTTTATACGAATAACGGGATCATTGTGGAGGCTAGTCTTCCTGCAGAAATGGACACAATTGCTCTTGCTAGGAGATAGTGTATGGCCATTCTCAGCACACCATGCAGCAATTTTATTTACAGATGTTTGTAATTGTCTCTCAATTAAATTCATGTTGGACCCTTCACAAGATATTTGCAGGTCATCAACGTACAAGGTACCATGCACAGAAGGTGAAAGTTGATGAAGTATGCAACTGATATGAAGATTAAAAAGGGTGACACTTAAAATACTTCCCTGAGGAACACCTTCAGGTTGGTTAAAAGTATTGGACAAAGACGTACCAATACGAACTTTAAAACCACGGGAGCGTAAAAAGTTTTGTATAAATATCGGCAAATTACCCCTAAAGCCAAAATCATACATCCTACGGAGAATTCCATATCGCCATGTACGGTCGTATGCCTTCTCGATGTCAAAGAAAATGGAGACCAGATGGTTCCTCCGCACAAAAGCATTGCGGATTTGGGTCTCCAAATATGTGATATTATCAAGAGTGGATCTCCCTTTACGGAAGCCACTCTGATTAATATGTATACATTTATTTTTTTCTAAGACATATACGAGACGGGCGTTGACCATACGTTCGAGAGTCTTACACAAGCAACTCGTCAGAGCTATTGGTCGATAACTTGAAGGAACAGAAGGATCCTTACCAGCCTTAAGGATCGGAATCACTATTGCTTCGCTCCAAAGTGATGGAAATTTATTTTCAGTCCAGATCCTATTGAACAGGTAAAGTAAGTTCAACAGGGAATCTGGACTTAAATGACGAAGCATTTGATAGCTGATTCCATCTGGTCCTGGGCTAGTATCATGGGCCTGCTGTAATGCTCTCTTCAATTCCAACATCCGAAATTCACAGTTGTAAGGCAAAGCTTGTCGATGGTTGAAACGAATTGGTGTTCGCTCAGCACGACTCTTTGTCCTTAAAAACGAAGGACTATAAGAGTCGTTGCTTGAGACGCTAGCAAAGGTTTCACCAAGGACATTAGCGATGTCCTTAGGAGAAGAGTATATAGCAGCTCCGGATTTCAAAATAGGAATGGAAAATTCTCTATATATTCCATTGGCTGCTTTCACTCTTCTCCACAACTGTTTACTGGATGTGGAAGAAGTAATTGAGGATACATAGCGAGACCAGGATTCCTTCTGACTTCGACGACGAGCTCTGCGAGCTAATGCTTTTGCTCTCTTGAAGGCGATAAGATTCTCCGTTGTGGGGTACCTCCGAAATAACCCCCATAACTTCCTTTGTTTTCTATAAGTTTGTTGGCATTCTTTGTTCCACCAAGGTTTGCAACGCCTGTGTGTTGTAAAGGAACTCTTAGGAATTGACGCATCAGCTGCATTCAATATTGCTTCGGTGACCTTATATATGGCATCATCAATATCATCGATCGTAACCATTTCATTATCAATAACTGCCAATTGTGTAAATGACGTCCAATCTGCCCGACTGTACACGTAAGTAGGTAAGCGTTGTCTTACACTACTACCTCCAGTCTGGGAGATGACGAGAGGAAAATGATCGCTGTTATGCAGATCATTTCCTACTATTAGATTTAACAATGGCAGAAGAGATGGAGAACAAATGGCCAGATCGAGAGAATGAAATGTTCTTGTGGGTACATGGAAATATGTCTTCTCGTCGGTATTAAGCAGACAGAGACTATTATCTGAAATAAACCGCTCTATCTGCCGACCGCGAGAATTAGTATCATCATTTCCCCACAAAGAACTATGGCCGTTAAAGTCACCTAACAACAGAAATGGTGTTGGCAGCTGATCTGTTAATGCATCGAGTTCCTCTTGGCGGATGACATCATGTGGTGGTAAATACAAACTACAGACTGTCAACAAGCATGATGTGTGAATTCGCACAGCTACAGCCTGTAGTGTAGTATTTAAATGCTGGGCAGTGCTGGGATAGTTGTTAGATGTTAATATGCAAACACCTCCAGACACTGCACCATCATCACCACAGTCTTTTCTAAAGCTTTTAAACCCACGCATGGAAAAGTTATTGCTGGACTTCAGGAATGTTTCCTGAAGTGCAATGCATGCGGGGTTGTAGGCTGAAATTATAGACTTGATGTCATCATGATGAGAACGCAAACCATGGCAGTTCCAAGAAACAAAGGAAGTTATTGTTTAATTTGAAAAGCTCCTTTCCCGGAGCTGGAAGGCATGTCATCTGACATCTCCTCGAGTGACAGATCTTCGTCGGAGGGATGTAGATAAACAGCGTCAGCTTCCAGGGTTAAGGCTTTACGGGTGGATATGGAAGACCTAAAATTGCCCTCCTTAGCAGATTTTAGTTTTAAGGCCTTGAGGGCTTTAGATTTAGCCATCGGAGCTTTTTTACGGAGAGTAGTTGTGGATGTTTTTTGCCTTTTCTCAGATGTAGGGGGTAATTTGACTATTGGAAGCGAAAGAGCATCCGTTTGTGTACTAGTCGTTCTGGTGACTTTTGCGGCGACAGTCGCATAGCTGACTCCTACTTGAGGTGTGCGAGCTGCAACAGCCCGTCTCGCCTCAGGATAGGAACAATTATTCTTAACTTTGGTGGTTGTGATCTCTTTTTCCAGTATCCAGATAGGGCAACTTCTAGCGTAGGAGGGGTGGTCACCCTTACAGTTGACACACCTCTCCTTTGCAGTACAAGACGAACTGTCATGGCCAACTGCTGCGCAGCGAGCGCAAGTCAGTTTGCCCCTGCAAGCCGCTTTAGAGTGACCAAATCTCTGGCACTGGAAACAACGCAAAGGATTTGGAATAAATGGCCTAACGGATAGATGCATATACGCAGCTTTAATATGCTGCGGCAGGTCTGGCGTCGCAAATGTCAGTACGAGATGTTTGGTATTAATAACCTGCCCATCTCGTCTGATAGTGATGCGTTTTACAGCACAGACCTTTTGATCTTTGAGATTTTCTAATATCTCGTCCGCAGGCGTATTTAATAAATCCTTGGCGGATACCACACCACGTGAAAAGTTAAGATTAATATGAGGTTGGACGGACACCTCAAGATTAGCAAGCATATTCATGCTGCTTATGAGAGTTGACTGTGCATCAGTAGCAACTTCTACCATAAGATCACCAGAACGAAGTTTTCGAATGCTCTTTGCTTCTCCTATGTTTCCAGATATACCTTTTTGGATTAGGAAAGGGGATACGTTATCAAATGTACCCTCTTTCCGTTTTACAATGTAGAATCTGGCTTTTATTATTGACAAGGTTTGCTCCCGTGGGAGAGTAGAAAATATGTTTGTTTCCATAATGAAAATGGAAAATTCGGGACCTGACGGCACCACCCACCACCGAGTCCAACAAGGGGATGCAGACCAGCTGCACCAGTGCTAGCCAGGTCCTATACGCTCACAGTACATCCCTGAAGTGGCCTCCACCCTTAACGAGTCACCCAGTAGATGTACCGATCGCTTGATCCATAAAGCCGATTGATGTGCTGAGGACCACAACACACCTCCCGTTTACCTGAAGCAGAGGCCAAAGCAATGTGTTGGTCTCTGGAGGCCTCAATTACCAGGATCCTCCTTTCCAGGGACACGGGTCTCCACGCACGGCAAACACGTGGGTGATTTAGTCCTCAAGAGTAGCTAATAGCAACAGAGCGGCGAAAGCTACTCAAGGGGAGCCCTCAACCTCTTACGAGGCAACCACACTGAGGGAGAAGAGGAAGAAAAAGCAGAAGAGTAGAGAAGAGAAGAAAAGAAAGAAGAGGACAGATCACTAGGGTACCTCGGGATTGTGACACCCGTGTTTACCTAAAGAAGGTAAACCCCCTGAGGGGTGAAGGAACCCTGAGATTGGTTTTAGTTCCAGCGGGATGTAAGATAAAGATGCCTGCACCCTCTTTAGCAAAGGAATTATCACAGGAGCCGTCTGTGAAGATAGTTACTTTATTATTCTTTGAAAGCAAATTAACAGTGTCCATACATTTTTAGAGTAATATTTCAGAATAGTGCAATATATTATAATACATATATTATTGAAAAATATATATCTATAAAAGTATATCATTATTTTATCTTTTTACTAATAGTGTTTGAATTCATTCCCTTTTAAGTTGTTCTTATTTTTTAATGAATCTATTTGTTCATGTGCCAATTTTGAAACAAAATAAATCTAAATTGTACAAAATAAATCTCCTTAAATCTGGTGCTAAGGGATTCAAATGACATATTTCGAAACGTGTATAAGTTATTTTACATCATTTTTTGTCTCCACTCTTATCATTTTATTAAAAATATAAAAAACATGTGCAAAACTTAATTTATTATAAATTGAGAAAATAACTCATGTTGTTGTGGTGTTACTAATGACACTTAGACAAGCCAAGCTTACTATGCCTTGGCTCTGCGAGTTTAAGTCAATTGGTAGCGTCTTTCGTTTTAATCAGAGCAACATAAAAGTGAAAGTACGACTTTTGCTCTTCAAATCCTCCGATATATGGCAGCACCAGAGGATCCACTCCCTCAATTTTGACATTGATCTGAAGGGACAGGAAATTTCTTCAGACCATTGCACCCACGGTAACTGCTCAATGACCGACCACATGACTTTCGATTCCACGGATTTAACGACCACGTATATTGCATGTACTCGGTGGGTCTTTATCGGCATTGGGAATCGAACTCCATCCTTCCGGATGGAAGGCCGATACCCTAACCACTAGGCTACCATGGCCCTAAAATAACTTATTATTCAATAGAAATCAATCTATATTTTGTTCACACATACAAAAGACGAGATTTTTATATTTTGTGCTTTAAAAAATTCATGAAAATTTCTAATTTTAAATAAAAAAGAAAAATTTTGCTTCATTTACTTTTACAAACGTAATATATCCATTAGAAATTTAAATTTAAATTTTTGTCTTTGCCAGTGGCAATCTTTGGATAAATAATTTTAAAAGTTATTGAGTCTCGTAATTCTTTTAGTTTAAATTCGCTTATCTTTTCCATATTTCAATACATTTCCATCTAATTTGCTTGATTAAGTTTAAAAACAACATTTTTTGTGATTTTATTTTCCTTTTTATCTAATTAAACTAATTTCGATTTTTATATGTTTACTTAATTAAGTATAATATTTATAAGCATTTCAATCTTATTTTTACCGACTTTCTTTCTAAATTTGAAAAACTAATGAAAATAATCTTGCAATTTTTATTAAATTTGCTTCTTTCTAATTAACCAACCCTTTTTTAAAAAAAATGCAAAATTTTTTAGAATTTTATTACTTTTTCTTTACATCTAATAATCAAATCTGGTTTCTTTAATGAAAGTTAATGTTTTTCTCATTTGCTACTTTTGGATTGTGCTGATGAATCATTATTAGAAAACAACACACGTAAAAGGTTCGTTTTTATATGCTTTTTTTATTATATATCTTTTTAGTAGTATGTTAGGGTATCATGTGCATAGTCGTCCAGCTTTATATATGAATTTCTAAAAAAAATTTTTTTATTTAATTTGTGAAGACTAATTACAAATTTTTAAGAGATTATTTTTTATAAGTTTATGTGGAAAATTATTTTCTCATTATAATTTTTGATACGTGTAACATATTTTGGGAATTTATATATTATGTATTTTTGGAACCCCTACATAATGTTAATGAGTTGTTGTTATTGTTACTAAAGACACTTGGACAAGCCAAGCTCGCTAGGCCTCGGCTATGCGAATTTAAGACAATTGAGGGCGTCTTTCGTTTAATCAGAGCACCAGGAAGGTGAAAGTACGACTTTTGCTCTTCAAATCCTCCGATAGATGGCAGCACCAGAGTATCTACTCCCTTATTTTTGGCATTGATCTGAAGGGGGAGTAAATTTCTCCAGACCATTGCACCCATGGTAACTGCTCAACGACCGAACACATGAGTTTCTATTCCACAGATTTAACGAGCACGTATATCGCATGTACTCGGTGGGTCTTTAACAGCATTGGGAATTGAATCCCCACCCTTTCGGATGGAAGGCCGATACCCTAACCACTAGGCTACCACGGCCCCTATGTTAAAGAGTAATGACTCTAATTATTTCTAAAACACTGTTCTTATCTCTTCATGCATATAGTGATTAATACTTCGCTTTTTTATTCCATAGTCTCGAATGGTTGGATGGCTTCGAGTGGCAGGATTACTAGTCATCATAGTAATACTTCCTATTGTGGTTAGAAAAGTCAACGTTTAGAATTGTATTTAAAGATCTATGTGTAAAATTGCAGTTATATAGGAAACTGCATGTACAAAATTACATTTAAGTGTATGTGTAGAATTTTGTTTGAGAAATTGCATATGTAACATCGCGTTTAAGAAAATGCTCGTGTGAAATGTTATATTAACTGTTGATGATTTTATTACAAGAAAAATAATCTTATTACACTAGAAACTTTTTTCTATTGAAGAAGAAGAAGAAGATGAGTTCCAGTGGCTCAGTAGCTTCACGCCGCTTCCCGTAAGCTCAGCAAAGTGAAGCATCATTTGCCGTGGGCAGTGGTTGGGAGGGTGACCACGGTATACTCTCCTTCACTAAGTTGCTGGAACTCCGTGGGTTGGAGACGTGTCCACGTTAATCTGTGACGTCCAAAGTCCTTCCGCTGGTTATGATAAAAGGGCAAGGTCGTACTTTCACTTTCGTGGTGCTCTGATCTAAACGAAAGACTATTGACTTAATTCACCTTGCCAAAGGCATAGCGAGCTTGGCTTGTCCAAGTGTCATAAGCAACAATAGCACTTTTTCTCTCTTAGCGTTTGCCTAAAAGCAATTTCGGAGGAACTTATGACAGTGAAATTTCCAGAAATCTTAAAATTCAAATTGGATTTATGTAAGCTGTTATGAGAGAATCTAATTGTTTAGAATTAAGCCAAAATTATCTAATTTTACCTCCTCCCCCATGTCTTTTGTACTTTTGAAATTGAGTGAGTATCTTAATTTTATGCAAATAGTTGCTAAAAATGAAATATGGGATTTAAAATAAAGATTTATTACAATAGATACTACTGTAATTCACTGTTCTCAAAATGAGTGGATACATGCTTACACTGACAGTTCTGGACATCTGATATTGGTCAGCTTTTCTGGTTCCGCACTGGTTAGCAGGTTCTGAACAGCTGACTGTGCTGAAGAAGGTACCTATCGTAAGCATTTTAGTTTCCTTTCACCAAAGAGCTCTCTTATTACTGGCTCTCATGGTGAAATTTAAGCAATTGTTGTAGCTAATCAACGAGTGCCATTTCATAGTCATTCTTTCGAAAAGGCGGTCACATTATCATATTCAAAAAGTAAGCTACAAGCAATATATATATATATATATATATATATATATATATATATATATATATATATATATATATAATTTTTTCCACTAAATTCCATTCCATAGTGGAGTTATGGGCAGTGAAAAACTGATTCATAGGCTAGGAAAGCAACTCACTTATCGATCACTTTCTTTTCCCACAACTAAATTACTGATTAACTTGACTCTTAAGAAAATTATGTTGACATATGTTGATATGTTTCAATGGGCTTTGAATAAGCCATTAATCATGGATTATTGGAGAGAGATGGGAAATTCTGGTGAAAGAAAGAATTATATTTGCAGTTTTCCAAGAAAGACAGTAGTGACATCCTATTGGGTCGTCTGACCTGATATGACTACTTGCAAGACCACCTCTTCAAAATTGAATTTCACATACTGAATTTTGTGTGGCTTTAATCAGTTTATGATTTTTGATCATTTATAGACATGTGTCACACTTTGTCGGTAAAAGGATGTTGTTAAAATGTATCGGTAATTAATGGCTTAAGCGCCATTATGTTGATTTATGGCTTAAGACTAATTCCCTATGGTTTAATGACTTAAGTGTTAATGATAGTTGTATCTGCCAATCAAAAAATGTTATGATTAAGGAACCGTGTTGTTGTTGTCGTGTGCCAGCCAGGCTGGCAATATGGGGTGCGCTGCTCCACTTTTCCAACTGAACCCTATTTTGGAGTGGAGTCCTACTTCCTCGGTACACACGTGCCATAGGGACCCGTTTATAGGGTAGGCAACCATTCACTCCACATTCATACAAGGAAAGGACAAAGGCAGGCTACATAGAGAGAGAAAGTACATCCATGCCCGAACCGGGATTCGAACCCAGGACCGCAGTCAGACAAGCTGGCCACTAGACAAGTTGGTCGGCGAGGAACCGTGTAGAATAATGTTTAAAGAACAGTACATATGAAAGTGCGTTTAAAAAACTGTATGTGTTAACTCATGGATCAGGTAATCATAATATGGGTAGAATTTCAGCTGAAGAACTGTATGTGTAGAATTATGTTTAAGTAACTACATATGTAGAATTTCAGCTAAGGAACTGTATATGTAGAATTTTATTTAAGGAATTGTATGCGTAGAATTGTGTTTAAGGAATTACGTTATGGCTAAGAAACAACGTATGTATCTAAATTGTTTTATGAAGAAATGATAAATATACCTTTAAACATACAAACATAGACATCAAATGCAGCTTTCCATATAGTTATCGAATAATGTTAATAAGCAAATGACCACAAT
This sequence comes from Latrodectus hesperus, assembly GCA_037975125.1. Classification (NCBI taxonomy): domain Eukaryota; kingdom Metazoa; phylum Arthropoda; class Arachnida; order Araneae; family Theridiidae; genus Latrodectus; species Latrodectus hesperus. The sequence continues at coordinate 117,523,449 of CM075851.1, forward strand.
GAATTATAATAATTTATGAGTTTTCTAGAGTTGCTCATATAGAAGTTCAGTCCAAGACAACACAATTTCATCCTTTAGACGTAGATATCATGTCACTGTCAAGATTACTATTAATCTAGAAGACGTTGGCTTCCAATCACTATAAGCCCAGTGAACGACAAAAATTAACCCACTTTACGTCCAGCAGCCTTTTCCCTGGACAATTAATGGCTAAATAATGAATGTTGAGCAATACCTGCGCCTGTCATGAACGAGCTTTTGATTCCCAGTTTTAACCTTTAAAATGCAATAGTGGCGTGGCTCGTATCTTTTGTGTCTATAAGAATTTGTCTTAAAAACATTTATGACATGTTTTTTATTGAATTTAAATTTTATTTTTCAATAAATGCAAGCATTAAACATATTAGTGAAACAAATAAAAAGATTTGCATTAATTTACGTTTTTAATGACTTTCTTATTATAAATTAAACTTTAACTTTGATAAACTATTATATGATACTTTACGAATAAATAATGTTCTTGTTTTGAAAGAACTTTTTTTATTTGGGGGGTATAACTTTTTGATTTATTTTCTTTTATAAAATGTAAATATAACAAAACTTTTAAAGCCCTTCATATTTTTGTATTAAATACTTATAATCACTTTTTTAAGAAATGTTAAGAAAATGAGAATTAAAGTTCAAATCATTAGTAATTTTATGTTGTGTTCAAAAAAAAGAGAAGCAATCGTTTCTTATTTAAAATTATTAAGTAATTTTTGACGGAAACAAAGGGTAGGAGGATTTAACACTGTCTTCCATTCCCATTTGTATATTAAAAGCCAAATCTTTTCTCTTCAGTTTTAATTCATTATAAAATAAGAATACATATATTTCATCAAAATAAGGAATCAAAAAATTTCCAAATTTTTAATTGTTTATGAGATATACCTGATTATTTGGATTTGTTAGTTTGTCGCTCAATGGTCATTTTTTGCACACGAGGGCTAATTATACCGGGACCTACGATTTAAAGTGGATTCCGAACCACTACAAACATCCATGCCCAAGGTGGGATTCGAATTCACGAACTGTTGAACCGAAGGCAAGAGCGCTAACCATTCGGCTGCCAGCTCGGCCCTGATTATTTGGAATTGTTACTTTATTCTTTAACGGTCTCACTATACCATGGGTTACCAAACTTTTCTTCTCCTGGACCACTTTTAAAGATTTACTATTTTCGGTAGACCCCCTGCTGCTACATTTCTATTGTATTCCCAACACTCTTAAAAAATATCACCCTAAAGTGGGGGTGTTAAGAAAAAAGGTAGCACATTTTCTTGTGTCCTATTTATTAAAATAATACTCGTGGTTAAAATAAACATTTATTATTACAAACAATCAACAATTGACACAATAACTATTATCTATTGTTCTAATCAATTCTGTGTTTCAAATGAGTCTCGAATATTTTTGAGTGCCTACCTAGTGAATGATGCTACCTGCCAACGTTGATAGGTAAATCCAAGCCAAAATTATTGTTCTTTATTATGAAAACCAAAAACTTTTTCGTGGACCCCACTTACAACTTGTGAACCCCTATTTTCTTTTCACGTCTACGTGGACCCCCGTGTGGTCTCCTATGGACCCCTAGGGGTCCACGTAAACCAATTTGGGAACCTATGCACTACACTAAAAGATGGTTTTCAGGGTCCATGATTTTAACTTGCTTAATTTAGGAGCTTATATAAAATATTCCTTTATAATAAAAAAATTTATATAACAGTTTGAGATAGATCATAACTTAAGCTTTGGTAAAAGTTAAATTATCAAACCCATCACTTATTATACGTATGTTGGCATTGCTTTCTATCTATACATTGAGTAATTCTCGATGTTTTTGAAAACAAGGGGGACAATAACACTTATTTCTGGATTATAACCAAGTGAAGATATTGAAATTTAATCATTCTTTACAAGTTTCCTCACTAAATTAATACATTGTTGTACGTAAAGAGCTTAACCTGTATACGTTTTGGCGATCATGGGAGATGTTCCTTTCCTTTTACTGAGAAATAAATCTGATATTGTCGGGTAACTAAATTTAAATCTTCTTAATGGTTGTAAATGCAAGTAAAATGATATTTATTTGTTTATTTTAATTTTAGAGTAAATACTGAAAATCTGGTAATGTAATGGAAACTGATCCAATGACAGATGCTACAGTTCTGAAACACGGTCACGTGACGAAATTGAAATTCCTCAATTCCACTTTTAGACCTAAAATCATGTTTAGATTACTGCATGGCGGAACTCTTTAAACTGCTTAATAAGGATATGCTAAATAAATTAAGATGCTGCCCACCCTGTCTAGTGGTCAGTGTGCCTGACTCCGGATAAGGAGGTCTTGGGTTCGAATCACAGTTCGGGCATGGATGTATTTCCTCTCTCTCTCTCTATCCTGTCCTTGTCCCTTCCTTGTATGAATGAGGCGTGGATGGTTGCCTACCCTATGAACGGGTCCCTATGGAATGTGTGTACTGAGGAAGACGGACTCCACACTAAAATAGGGTTCAGTTGAAAAAGTGGAGCAGTGCACCCCATATTGCCATTTGTCCATTTACTACGCATATGTTTTATGTTCTTTTAAACTGTACTTAAATGTACCTAAAATACTTAAGTGGTCTGCCTAAAGCGAAACCCTCAGTGTTTAGTTCCCAAGCATGCTTGGTACTCAGTTTATCGACCCACTGAAGGGATTAAATGCCGAGTGACCTTGCCCAGTCCGAGGATAGAACCTCGGCCCTTTCCCTTCGTATTTTGAAACGCAACCACTAAGCCACTAGCTTTCTTTAAGCATTTCTTACTGAAAAAAAAAATAAGTTTAGAATTTAAAAGTTCACTATTATTAGTGATTTCACGTATAATATTTTTCACTTTCTATTAGCAAAATTTGAAAAATAAAAATTTATCTCGTCTTTGCCGATTTAAATCAACCATAAAAATGGATGTTCAGTCTTGTTATTCATTTTACTTTTTCTTCTGTTCTATTTTCAAAGTGCTAAATTTTTGAAACAATATCGCTAAACATTTGTTGTTGTTACTATAACACTTGGACAAGCCAAACTCGCTATGCCTTGGCTATGCGAATTTAAGTCAATTGGGAGCGTCTTTCGTTTTAATCAGAGCACCATGAAGGTGAAAGTACGACTTTGCTCTACACACATGCCATAGGGACCCGTTTATAGGGTAGGCAACCATTCACACCTCATTCATACAAGGAAAGGACAAAGACCGGATATATAGAGATAAAGTATATCCATGCCCTAACCAGGATTCGAACCCAGGACCTCCTTATCCGCAGTCAGGCAAGCTGACCACTAGACAAGGTTTAGCATTTGAAAATTCGAAAACAAATTATTTAGATCAACAAATACCGAAAAATTACAGTTAAAAAAATACTTTATTAACAGGTAAAAATCTAGAATAGATTTTTTCTCATCGCCAAAGACACTCAGACATTCAGTTGAGAACTTCGCCTTGTTTGCTGTCGCTTGAAGAATGCGATTTGAAAGCAAGAGCAAATTCGTCGACAAGTCGGATGTACGGCGCCGTCTCAATACGATGAGACTTAAATGAAACGTTATCTGATGTCATGGATACTTTAAACCAATGAGAATTGTAATAAAATGGGGTAATCATAATCTCAACTGTAAGGAAAGAAATAACCACTTTATATTAAATTACAGTCAAATTTTCAACAATTTTAAATTCAAAATTAAAATCTTTTATTAAATTAAAATCAATTATTAATATCAATTATTTTCACATTTAAAATTAGCAAAAAATATCAATTCAAAAATTAAATTGGTAATCCGTTATTTTTACTCATTACCTTGTCTAAAAGCATTTTCATTAAATTCAAAACACGCAATTTTCACTGGAAATAAAGCATATTCTTTTATGCAAAACACTTAAACATTTCATTATCGTAAATATCAAATAAATTCAAATTAATTAAATATATTATAAAAGTAGTAAAATTCCGAGGTATTTTAAATACAAAGTAATTAAAAAAATTTAGAATAATTCTTAATGCAAAACTTTATCTCTACTTAAATGGGAAAAAACTTTCTATAACATAATTTTGTCATTAAATAACATTCTTTTTTTAATAACACAAAATTCCATGCTCAATATTATTAAAAAGAGTTACAGTGTATTGTAAGTATTTATTCCAGTAATAACTTTTCATTTTCTGAAATAAGAAGTTATTTATGAAGACTAAATTGAAAACTGCTAAAAATTTACGAGGATGAAATTACGCTTAATTTTATTGGTAATCAGTTCTTGTACTGCTTAAAAAACTTTAAAATTTGAAAATAAAAAGTGTGATAATAATCAATTAAATACTGGACTGTATTAATGATTTCGGTTAATTAACTAATATATCGCTTAAGTATAAAAAAAATTAGTGACACAGAGTATTACATTAATTATATATATATATATATATATATATATATATATATATATATATATATATATATATATATATATATATATATATATGCACTTATATCCACACAATGCATTAGTTACTATTTTTGTAATGCACAATTTACGTAATTAATTATTAGCCATTACATTGCCGCCCAACTTGTCTAGTATTCAGCGTGACGGACTGCGGATAGGTAGGTTATGTGTTCGAATCCCGATTCGGGCATGGATGTACTTTCTCTCTCTATCTATCCTGTCATTGCCCTTTTCTTTGTACGAATGGGGTGTGAATGGTTGCCTACCCTTTAAACGGGTACCTATGGCATGTGTTTACTGAGGAAGTCGGACTCCACACCAAAATATGGTTCAGTTGGAAAAGTAGAGCAGCGCACCCCATGTTGCCAGCCTAGCTTTTACACGATAACAACTATATTTTCTAATATATTATTATCTTAGTTAAAAATATATTTTCTTAGTTAAAATATCTCTATATCTACAAAATAAAATATCGCAATAAAAAAAATTTTACAATAGAAATATTTTACAATGTACAAAGCGTAGCAACATGTTTTGCTGTCTATTTTATTAAAAACAGAATTTTCCCTTTTCCGTTATATTTAGAAATCCAAAACTCATTTTAAATTTCCCAATGATTCGGCAAATATGAGCATGAAATGTTAATTGAACAATCATAGTGCTGTTATTCCGAAATAAATATATAAATCGTACAAAAATTAGTTTCAAATAAAAAAATGTAAAATGTAATTATAAAACTTTTAAAATATCACCAAAATTAAAGTAACAATTGCCAATGAATATAATCATGAAAATCTAAGCTAATATGAAATCATTATTATGATTCTCTGTTTCTGATCGAGGAATTTCATGTATTTTCTTGTTTTATTGTAAAATCTGTCAATGAATTTTAAATTATAACCGATACTTATGTATTATCCCGTCGATCTTTTTCGCCATAAAAACATGATGTCGAATTTTGCAAATTTTTTTGTTATTTTTTGAAAATATAAAGGAAAAGTAGAACAGTTTACTCATCTCTTGTTGTTGTGTGTCAGCTAGGCTAGCAATATGGGGTGCGCTGCTCCACTTTTTCAACTGAACCATATTCAGGTGTGGAGCCCGACTTCCTCAGTACACACATGCCATAGGGACCCGTTTATAGGGTAGGCAACCATTCCCACCTCATTCATACAAGAAAAGGACAAAGACAGGATAGATAGAGAGAGAAAGTACATCCATGCCCAAACCGGGATTCGAATCCAGAACTTCCTTATCCGCAGTCAGGCATGCTGACCACTAGACAAGTTGGTCGGCTACTCATCTCTTAATTGTTATGAATAGATAAAAACTATATATTTTTTTATTTATATGGTACGAAATCTCATCAATAAAAGGCATACTTTTTCGTGATCGACGGAATAATACATAAATACTTTGTGTATTATCCCATGTATGGATTATAATACCAGTGATTATCGAAAAATTATAGAATATTGAATGAAAGCATAAAAATATGCATTTCCGATATAGAAACAATGTCACAAAAAACTGGCATTAAGAAAAAAATGTCTTGATAGCAATCAAATTGCCAAAAAAAGATAACCAAAAGAAAATCAATTGCGTATAAATAAACTGTAGTTAAAACATAAATGTATGTATTCAGAATAATAGGACATTTTGTGTTCTCGTTTATTCAAACCAGGATTTTATTCCCGAGTTTAATTTATAACACTTGGAATCCATTAGAGAATTTTCGATTATAATCTTCCAGCGATTCGACAGCCATTATTAGCGTGAAACTCTGAAAAAAAAGTATCAAAACGTTACAAATCTAAAATAGCAACCGGATGACTAAAGTCAACATGACACCTGATAAAATAAACAAACATCGATAAAGGAAAAAACCATTTCCATTGAATTCATTTAATATCGATGTCATTTCGAGATAATAATCACGTGATGGTGCATGACATCAGCAATACGAGGCTGTCCCAAACGATTCTACAAATTTGCCGTATGGCTTTTTTATTGGTTATCAAGGCAGACGACTTCTTTTCTTATCAGACGATACATAAATGGGTGCCACTTTGCCCACCATCGATCGCGAGTGGCAATCGTAACAATAAATATCTCTTTTATTAGGATGAGGGTCGTGTGGGAGGTTTTTTCTGATTGTAGGAGATATTCCGAGAGGGGTGTGGAAAATATCTATCCCTAAAATAATTTTTAAAAACATATATATGAGGAAATGCGTTTAAAAAAAGATAGCTTAAAGATTAGTTTTCAGTCAATTGAACTATTTACAGATTCATATGATTTATGTATTTAAACAAACGTAAGAAAAAAAAAGAAAAATATTCTACTTGTTACACATTAACCCCTTGCCAGTGTCGCCCGAATTCAGTTCGGGCAATTACTGCGTTCAGTATTTGATGCCCGAACTCAGTTCGGGCAGAAGAAAAATTAACGTTTCTATTTTTTGAAGTCCGAGCTGAGTTCGTTTCTACTTTAGGATACTTAATTCCCTATTTTCCTAATAAATGACACAAGTGGTCCTAGTTTTTTTACCAATTCCAATTTTGGTTCTGAAGGTAGTCCATGACTACAACAATACTATGGGAGGTGATGTTAAATTCGATCATCATCTTACAGACTTCCCGGTTGCTAGAAAAGGAGGTACAAAATATTACTAGAAAAGATTTTTCCATCTCTTACACCAAGCGTTATATAAATAACTCTTTTATTTTGCATACTGCAGCAGGAGGTGCGAAAAATTTGAACTTCACAAAATCAATTTTTGAACTAAATAAACCAAATGTTCAACTGCCAGGACCAGGGTGTCTTAGAGTAAGCTTACTGCGCCTCACAGGTCGGCACTTTCCAGAACACATCCCATCAATGAGGAAAAAATCTACTCCAACCAGGCAGTGTTTTATATGCTGTCGTAAAAACGATGAACAAGGGAAGAGAATAAGGCATGAGACAAGAGTTTATTGTAAACAGTGCAATATATAGGCTTTTGAGCAGTACCTTGTTTTGGGATATACCATACTGTAAAAGATTTGTAAAATTTATGTATTGAAAATCATATTGTTGTGTTTTTATATGATACTAGTTTATACTAGTTATATTTAGCTTCAAAATTTCGTTTAATTTGCTCAATATGAATAACATGTATGTGTAATCAATGTTTTATGTGTATGTAAAAATTATAAATATAGTAGTTATTGTATTTAAAACTTTATTTTTTAATAAAAAATCATTTTCTAACTCTTATAATAATATAAAGAATAAAATTAATCAGCTAAAAAAATTTTCCCTTTTTGGTCCATTTTTCTGAAATATCTGTCACAGTTAAGGGGTTAAAGGAAAATCTTTATTATTTCAAAAGTCTAATTCGATCAAATAACTGAGAAAAGTTAAGCACCATGGTAAATAATTAAATATTGATCAAAAGTGAGAATGTTGAAAATGTATCTTAAATAAATGCTTTAAATTGTAATGATAGATTAAACAAAAACACAATGAAAAATAGTGTAGGATTATGCGATAGCTTAGTGTGTTAAGATATTGCTGTGAAAAGAAGGATATAAGTTGGATTCCTAGCCAGAAAATAAGTTTCAGGAAAATTAAGTCTACACAAGTTAAACCGAGTTGGCAGACGAACAATTAGCGCTCTGGATTTCGGTTCAACAGCTCGTGATTTCAAATCCCACCTTTAGCATGGATGTTTGTAGTGGTTCATAATCCACTTAAACTTCTTCTATTGACTCGATAAGCCCGGGTGGGCAAGGCCTTCCTTAGAACACTTTTCCATGCCGGCCTTTGCTTGGCGACAGACCTCCAGTTCTTCACTTTTAAAATGCTAAGATCCTCATCTACCGCATCCCACCATCTGGGTTTGGGGCGACCCCTTGGTCTTCCCGATGGGTTTGTAATGCGAGATTTTGTATGTCAGGGTGGAGGGGTCTAGGCGGCAAATGTGTCCTGCAAATTTTATACGATTTATCTTGATGGTCTTCATAATATCATGGTCTTTTAGCATCCTATGGATCTCAAAGTTATAGCGATGCCTCCAACAGCCTCCTTCATTGACTGGACCGAAAATCTTCCTAAGGGCTTTTCTTTCAAAGATGGCCAGTTGTCCAGGTTTCTGGTCCATTAGTCAACACCGGTCTTATTTGTATAGTATCATTTTGGTCTGCCTTTTAACTACTTTTGATCTCAAAAAGTTCCTTAAATCGTGCAGGCAGCTGTTAGCAGATTGAATTCTCCTTCTAATGCACTTTAAACTGTAAGATCTAATCAGCCCTCGTGAACAAAAAATGACTATCAAGCAACAAACAAATGAACTATGAAAGATAAAACTTTTACGAACTAACATATGTCTACTGATATTTTGCGAACATCAGAGAATATATAATTTGACTATTCCAATACTGATTTCGTTATTTGATAAGGGATCAAACTTTAAGATGAGAAGTCAAATAGTAACAGATGTACATAATTTGGCGATTGGATAAATTGGCTGCTAGGGAATTGTGGAAGAATTTTTACACGAATGTGTTAACTTTGCATCATGTAACATAAAATGAATTTACACACAGGAAAAGTATTTAATGTACACACAAATAACATGAGCCATGTTTCAAGTCAATTAAGTCAATGAGCAATGTAATAAGTTGAAACACTGTTACAGATTCCTTTGTTAGCTATTCTAAATACATAAGACTTTTATTAAGCATTATTATCAATATTAATAAATTATATCCTTATCAATAGTTAACAAAATTGTATCAATAAATAGATATACAGAGTGATCTTTTTAAGGTTACAGGGTTTGGAGCACCCTGTAGCGAGATCTAATATAGCCGAAATGGTGCCAAACTTGGTATTTAGACTAATTAAAACACGGGAAAAAAGATTCCGTGAAAACATTTTTAGTTCCAAAAATTGCTGCTATGGCATTTTGTGGCACTTTACAATATATAAAATGTGAGAAAAGAAAAATACTAAAAAATAATACAATCGTACAGTTAAATTATTCATGTTTATTTACTACATTAACTTCCCCTCTGAGGAATTAGACCACATTGAATGTGAGCACCGTTCTCTTAAATAACACCGTGCATTCTGTGCACAACGTTCTCCACAGCCATACGTAACATGTCACGAGGAATATTCCGCACTGTCTTTGTTATGTTGTCCTTTAGAATAGACAAATTTGATACTCCACCATCATAAACGCACGTTCCGGTAACGTGAGAGGCATGGCCACTGGAGCTCGTTTACTACAGCTGAGATTATTTGTCGGAGCTGTCTATTATATATTTGCTTTTATAACCCGTATTGATGGCACTGTCACTGCACAACATTTGCATTTTTCTTTAAAACGCGTTTTTTATGCTAATTTTCGTTATTGTAAGCTGAAGTAGTGCCACAAAGTACCCTAGCGGCAACTTTTGGAACTACATTTTTTTCACAGAATCCTTTTTTTCCATGTTTTGATTAGTCTAAATACAAAGTTTGGTGTCATTTCGGCTATTAGATCGCGCTACAGGGGCGCTCCAAACACTGTCACTTTAAAAAAGATCACCCTGTACATGAAGCAATGGATATAACTTGTGGGAAAACTTTAGTATATATCCATTCATAAAAGTTCAATATTGTAAAATAATTCGCCTTGAGTACGTTAAATAATAATTGTAAAGTACAAACCAGTGCATTTTCGTTAAACAAAATTCACAATTTATTCAAATTAGGAAGGTGGCAATATATTATTGCAAACGCTATTTAAAGATCTCTAACATATTTAATAATAATTGAATAACTGTTGAATATTGATTAAGCATTTATTTATATTAAGAAATGTACATACATATTAGTGAAAGCTAACCCTGAACTGTACCTTAGGTTAACGGGTTGGGAATGTACTCGAGACTGTTTACAAATATTGCACTTATTAAAAATTCTATTACTTAATGAAATTTTTAAAAATTTAACTGTCCTTGCCGATTTAAACTTGCCATAAAGTGGATGTTTTGTCATGCATTTTTTCATTTTTCTTTTTCTTTTGTTCTATTATCAACATGTGAATGTCTTAAATCAATGGAAAACGATTTTCAAACCGATGTTTTGATCTTTATATAAGAAATCCTTTTATTAACAAAATAAACTTCGACAATATTCTCAAATATTCGACGGTGAAATTCGCCTCGTTTGCTGCCACTCGAAGAATGCAATTTGAAAGCAGACAGCAAATTCGCCTTCTCAATATGCTGTCGTAATTAATTATGTGTGACGTAAATGAAACGTTATCTGTCGTCATGGATATTTTAAACCAATGAGAATTGTGAAAATGGGGCGTAGTCATGATCTCAACTGGAATGAAAGAAACAACCACTTTATGGGTTAAAAAATGCTTTAAATAGTGAATTCTAAATGAATTATTTATGAATATTTAGTTTATTATGTAATATTACATTTCCATTACTATAAAAAGAAAATCTCTAAATTAAAATTTCAATTTAACTGTATATAGAAATGTATATTAAACTGTATTCACTATAATACATATTAAGCCTTTTCTCAAAATAGAAGCTCTCACCAGTATTTCAAGGTTGGTTACTAGTAATTAAGTTGTCATCTATCACAAACAGGGCTGTATGCATCACAAGTCATAGTGCGTGGTAGCAGTATTTTTAAGTGCAAAATGTAAATATTTCTATAATAAATTGGGTATTCTATCCCAGTTTATATGAATTGATGGAAAACTACATTTACTGTTTCTATACATCAGATTAAAGCATTTTGTCTGTAAAATATTGTCGATCCATATACTTTCTAGAATTCATCATTCCTTATGCAATTATAACTTCACGATATGATATACAAATTAACTAGAAAGATTTCGCTTAAAAACAAGAACACATTTTTCGGTGAAAATGTGCTTTGGGTCCCCTGCTTGGCGCATTTTCAAAAAGTCGCCAACTGGCGCGTTTTTGCGTGTTGTCTCGCAGATTTGAATGCTCCGAGAGACACTACGCAAAAACGTCGTTTCTATGTCGACGAACCGAAATCCGTGTTTTTAACGAATTTCACCGTTGGTATGGCAACGAAAACAAAAACAATGGTTTTTTTACGAATTGTATAACAAAAAGTACACTACAATATGGAGAAAAATTATCATATTTTTAAAAATTAATAAATAAAAATATGCAGAAACAAATAAATAACTCACGTACTACCTCCAGGGCAAATTCAACGGTAATAAAATGTCGTGCATCAAACTTTAAATTCTACGGTTATTTCAAAATCAAAATAATTAGCGACCAATAGGAATACTGAAACAAAAGATTTGTTAATGAGCATGCGCCACAAGGAATGCATTTAGGATGAAATAGCCAGGGTTACCACGCTTGGCGCGTCTATCGCCCATTTGGCAAGAAAGGGGTACCCAAACCACAGATTAACCCATTTTTCAATTCAAATAAGCCTTCATAAGATTTTGATGAGACATTTGTCTTATTAATTGAATGATTGATTAATCATTAATTAAAATTTCCCCAACAGTATCAGTTAATTATTGCATTGATCCAGTTAATATTTCGGGTTCTTTCACAACAGTATGATGCGAAAGAACCCGAAATATTAACTGGATCAATACAAGCTAATGGTCTTTTGATTTACATGACCCAAATTATTGATTCCAAGAGGAATAACATAATTGGATCAGAATTCGTCACCAGTTTCTTTATGAAAAGAGAGAAAAACGATTAGCATCTAATAGAATCGATGGTTATGGCGCTTTATTCTTACGGATGAATGAACATAAAGACGTAAACCTTCGAATTAAGAACTCGCTCTTTATGATAGGGAATTACAATCGATTCGGCTTTTTGAGTGAAAATCATCATTCTTTTAGTCTCCATCCCCAAGTGGAAGTTATGAAAGATCTTAAGACTTGTTTGAAGAATGGAAAAAGAAAAAGGCGAACTGAAAAAGAAAAAATGCTCTAAATTACCAATTATGAGCGTCTTTCATCATATTTAATTTCCTTCCGGGACCATCTTGAGATAACTTAAAGTAATTATCTCAGTACAGATTACTCAATGGTGCAATCGAATGGAAGAAATGAAGAGAGAAGACATTCTTCTCAATTACTAATAACAAACTCAGCTTAAATACACAACTGAAACATGTAATCAAAATCCAGCAGATTTTTTTCTTTCTTTTCGAGATCCTTAATGCTTAACTTACCTTATTTATCTCATCAAAGAATAATAAATCCAATGAATATTTGAGAGCTACAGTAATTTTAAGATACTGTCTTTTTAGTTTTAAAATAAAATTATGAATTTAATTATTAAAATATTCATTAAAAATTAATTATGAACTTGATTAAAAATTAATCAGGAACTTTCATAAATGTTACTTTACTTTGTTCTTAATGAAATAACTGAAATTATTCTACATAAAAAATTCATAAGGTATCAAAAAACACATTTTGATTATTTTTTCTTTCATTTAATCAAAATTGTCTGAATGTATTCGCTTCGCGGAGTTTCATTTTGATTATTTTTAGAAAATTATAAGACCATTATATTTTTAGATATTTTAAGTATAAATAATATACATTTTTTAAATAAATAAACTTGTATTAGCTTAAATGAAATATAAAATACATGTTTAATATATTAATAAACTAAGTATTTTATTATCTTTTCTAAAGTTTTTCTCTCAAATATCTATCACAATTAAAACCATTTTTTACAAAACTAAAGATATCGATTCTTTATTTTGCTGGATAACTTTTCAAATACTTGATTTTTCATTAGGTTTTAGAGAAAAGATTTAAGAATTTTGTTCCATTCATCTTTGAGATGGCCACTTCTAATTCTTATAAGCTTTATATTGATGGTTATTTGCATAAACTTGTCGACCTAATAGCTCTACAAATTTTCTATAAAATGTAAATCACAACAAAGTCTTCGCGCAACCATACGACTTCATTTTTTTTTCATTTTGAAACTAATTTTAAGTTTATTTAAGCACAAAGCGAGGAGTTTTGTCTCTCGGAGATTTTCGATTCGATCCTCCAAAAATGGACCAAAGAACTATAAAGGTGAGCCGACCGATGGCTGAGTGGTTAGCGTTCCTGACTCCTGAGCTGTGGGTCCCGGGTTCGAATCCCGATTCGGGCATGGATGTTTCTTTCCTTCTGTGTTCTTCTGTCCTTTCTTCTGTGATGATGTATGAATGTGGCCAGTCCTATAAAGGGGTTTGTGGTGGTATGGCGCGGGTAACGCTACTCGCCTCCTTGACTTGGTTCACAGGTGCCCGCTGGGTAACGACAAATGAGTAGCAGTTTCTGGCTTTGTTGTGGCATAGGGTTCGTCAACCAAATGTGCCCGCCATTGGAAAAAAAACTATAAAGATGTTGACAACTTCATTCAGAACTTGTTGCGGATTATATTTTCCCTCATACGCAAAAGCTTCCTACACCAATACACAGCCCCCCCCCTCCTCTTGCATACAACAGAAATCCATAGATTACGCGTTCATAAAGGATGTTAGCTATAATCATTACTGTTTAACTCATCCAAACCGAAATTTAATTCCAATTGAAAAATAATATTTTTCCAAGTAATATCTTAGGTCACGACCGCCTTTATCCAATTTAGCCTCTCATCTTTATGATATTGTATTACCTTTTATTTAATATCTGAAATTAAACATTTGAATAGTTTATTTTCGGTACGATCACACACCGAGTACAAAAACATAAAAAGAGAAATATAAAACAGAAGATATTAGTACCAATATTTTGAAAATTTAACAACATAGTGATGTATAGCGTTGTTACAAAGCTTATTACCAGATTTTATGAACAATTTCCATCCTCAAAATTCTTGATTATTCATTTTTACTCTTATTAATCTAATTTCATTACATTAACTTTGAGTGTGAATTCATGACAAATGATTTGAGACAAGAGGGTTCATACTATATAACATGTAACATCAAATAGTTGTAAAATATTTGAATATCCCCCACAAATTGGTTTCTAGAAGCCTTTTTGATCGGTTAGGACATCGTTCTCATTATCGGAAGGTAGTGAGTTCGATTCCCGGCTTAAGTGAAGAACCGTCACGTTCATTAATAGCGGCTGGGTCACGTTAAAACTTGGATTGGTCGCAATGTTCTCCAAGTGAAATGAGGCCAAGTATTGGTGGTGTTCTACTTGGTCCGTGCTTCAAAACCACGAAGATTCAACCCAGCTGCTTCTATATAACTGGCAGAATCCACCTCAGGGCTAGGGACAACAGGGAAGCATCCATCAAGAAACTGCTTTCTGGAAGGACTTTTCATTGATCGCATTTACAGCTTTCAGATGAAGAAATCGAAAAAAACTTCTAGATTTTCAACCCACTATTTATGATTGCAAACGAGAGAAAAAAACACAAAATATATCTCCCATTTTTTTAATAGTGGCTTGGACCGAAATTGGAGTTTTCCGCTGAGAAGAACTTGGTCATTTTACTAGACTATAGCAATAATTGTGACATTGAGTTTGACAAAACGTAGTGGACAGACTCATTGTAATGCACTTTAATATCCACCTTATAAATTAGCTTCTGGGTGGACTTTTCACATGTAATGGGTCGTATTTACGTATCCCAAGGAAGGAAACACGGAAAGCTCTTAAACAACCCCCCCCCCGACAAACAGGCATGCAGAAGGCAGAAATAAAAACTCCATTTCCTGTTGTTTAACAGTCACTGGGTTCAAACTCCTGATCTCGTACTCTGAAGAACGTTGTCCTCCATTAGCGTACTGTGAGCTCTATTCCCAGCTGATGGTTAAAAATTATATCTTTTATCAAATATAATAACCTCATTAAAATTCTATGAAGTACATGAAGGGTTTCAAAAGGTTTCCAAGTGTTATTTTTAATCAAGGATTTGCTTAGTTTAACTACATAATATACATAGTTATTCCCATAAAACAGCTACTCTCATCACAAAAAACATCATCACCTTGTATGTTTTGTCGACAACTTGAAACTTTACCCTTTTTTTAGAGTTTGCAATATACATAGTTATTTCCATAAAACAGCTACTCTCATCACAAAAAACATCATCACCTTGCATGCATTGTCGACAACTTGAAACTTTACCCTCTTTTAGCGTTTGTAATATACATAGTTATCTCCATAAAACAGCATTATCTCATCACAAAAAACATCATCACTTTGCATGTTTTGTCTACAACTTGAAACTTTACCCTCTTTTAGAGTTTGTAATATACATAGTTATCTCCATAAAACAGCTTATCTCATCACAAAAAACATCATCACTTTGCATGCTTTGTCGACAACTTGAAACTTTACCCTCTTTTAGAGTTTGTAATGTACATAGTTATTTCCATAAAACAGCTTCTCTTATCACAAAAAACATCATCACTTTGCATGTTTTGTCGACAACTTGAAACTTTACCCTCTTTTAGAGTTTGTAATGTACATAGTTATCTCCATAAAACAGCTTATCTCATCACAAAAACATCATCACTTTGCATGTTTTGTCGACAACTTGAAACTTTACCCTCTTTTAGAGTTTGTAATATACATAGTTATCTCCATAAAACAGCTTATCTCATCTCAAAAACATCATCACTTTGCATGTTTTGTCGACAACTTGAAACTTTACCCTCTTTTAGCGTTTGCAACATACATAGTTATTTCCATAAAACAGCTACTCTCATCACAAAAAACATCATCACTTGCATGTTTTGTAGACAACTTGAAATTTTACCCTGTTTTAGAGTTTGTAATATACATAGTTATTTCCATAAAACAACTGCTCTCATCACAAAAAAACATCATCACCTTGCATGTTTTGTCGACAACTTGAAACTTTACCTTCTTTTAGAGTTTGTACAACATTTAAACCCTACCATCAGTGCTTTTTATCTAAAATTTTCATTCCTCTAAATTTGTAGTATATTACCGTCCTTTAGGATATGTTAAATATCCCATCAAAGATGTTACAGATGTCAGCATGTTGTTAGTAAAGGTATTAATTAGTCATTTTCTGTCACATTACATTTCATTGTCACCATGGACACCTGCTGTACCTCCCATATTGATTACTGCTATTATTTGATGAAATGTTTTCTATCTTTTAACACCAACACTGTTCAAAGACGTTATTGGTTTCTGTTTTTAAATGAATCTAATCATTGTCCAGAAATATAAAGGAAGAGCTTGTGAAACGATACACTCTTCATACTGTCGGTTAATGAGTACTGAATAATCAAATTTCTGAAAAAAGGCTCATATGTATGAGGCTTCATACATTTAGTCACAATGTATATTCTGCGCTAAGTATTTGTCCCTTGCTATAATTTTGTGTAATACATTGATTCGCGCATTTAAAACTGACACTTACCATAGAAAAATCCCTGCTTTCTATCCGTAAATAAACTTACCATTATTCGTCACCAAAAAAAGAAATGATAGAAACAATGTATCATCAGCACTCTGGACACTGTGGATAAAACAATGTTTAATTACCTGATTTCTAAAAGGAAATGCCGCATGTCTCAAAAGTTTAATGCATCATACGATAAGTTCATTGGCATCAAAAGCCTTTAAATTATAATCACATAAAATCACATATTATCGCATAAAAAAATTTCAATTGAACAGCTACATGAAATTAACAATGAAAGTTGTTGTTACTTATGACACTTGAATGAGCCGAGCTTGCTTGCCGACGGCTATGCGAAATTAAATCAGAAGGATGCGTCTATCGTTTTAATCAGAGCATCACAAAGGTGAAAGTACATCTTTGCTCTAAGACTCCTCTAATAGATGGCGTCACAAGAAGGTCTTCTTCCTCAATTTTGACTCTGATCTGGAGGTGGAAGAAATTTTCTTCATATCTTTACACCCATAGTAACAGCTCAACGACTGACCACTGGACTTTTGATTCCACAGATTTAACGAGCTCATATATAGCATATACTCGGTAGGTCCTTGGCGGCATTGGAAATCAGACCCATCCGTTCTGGACGGAAGGACCATGACCTGACCGCTGGGCTATCACGGCCATTTACAACAATGAAAGTGCTGACAATAAATATTTTCAATTAACAAATTTATTACCGACTTTATTTCATTCTGGATATATACATACCGTTATCTAAAGTCGTGAAGTAATTCGATGAGTATTTATTTTAATTTTTTCCCGATTCTGAGAAGCTAAACTGACAGATAAATGGTTAACGATATGGTTTTCGGTTCAACAGTTCTTTGGTTCAAGTTTTACCTGTTTTATGTTTCAGTCATTGCCAAATTGCGTCGATATATGTCTACGTTTGTTGAGATTCAGAATCCATTTTAAACTGCATATTTCAGTATAATTATCCCCCGTATATAAAAACTGATCGTAGAGGGTCAACCAAACCCACTCTCAAAAATGTTTCGTTACATGACCAGCAATGTAAATGGTGAGATAAAAAATAGTTTTGAGAATTATTTGACTTTGTATAATTACCAAATTAAATTTACATAATTTCCTTTGACAAATTCTTTTATTCTTCATAACTTAATTATAATATTTTCAGAATCTCTTACACAAGTTTCTCGTGATGATCAAAAGACTATGTCAGATATAGTTTAATGATTTTTCATTACTTTGTTGGACGATAATCAACAGTTAAATAAAAAAAAGAAAAACTCCTAAAATAAACTCCTAGTGAATCATGATTTTATTTTACGGATTATACAATTTCGTTAGTTATTCGTTAAAACACTGATTTCGAACCTTACTCACGAATGTGCAAATATTACCAATGACAAAAAAATACTTTGTACGTTATGTTTAAGTAGATAAAATTCTAAAGATTTTGTTAGAAAAGAAATATTTATCTGGTAGTATTATTTACAAAAAGAGAAAAAAATAACAAAATAAAGAAAAAATGTATGTTAATTCCTATAAATTACGTATTGATATTATTTATCTTGTGATTCCTAAATAAAAGGATAAAGAGATACTAAGGAAGACACCTGATCAGTAGTTAACGTAGTTTAACAGGTATCGCCTTCCTTCGTAAAAGTCCAGCAAAGCCAAAACAGCACCTTGCAAGGTCTCCGAGGGTTGCTCGTTCACCGCATCACATAAGTCCGTGAGCCAAACAGCACCTTGTGGCTCCGAGGGCTGCTCGTTCACCGCATCACATAGGACTTAATTTAGGACAGAAGAAAAAGTTACAAGATGAATTTTACAAAGTAGCAGGCGGTAGTGCTATTTACAAATGAACCTTCATTCTTTGGAGAAATTTTTAACGATTAGATAGACACTAACATGTGACTAACAAGATGGCCGCTATACAAATGTTATACAAAGATAAAGTTAACCGAGTTACCAGAAATTGAATTTTATCGACAAAATGTATCGCCAAACCAAGGGGTAGCCGATTCTACACTGAGCCACCCAAATAAAATAATTTTTTTTACTTAAAGTAAATAATGAAAATATTTCTCAGAGAATGAATATCTCTTCCATGTTTTTTCATGGATTACACAAATAGAAGACAATTTAAAAACCATGCAGAAAAGACCAAAAGAATCCACGAACTTCACAAAATATTTTTAAGGGATTATTGCCTTAATTATCCATGATGAATAAATTCACTGCAATTGAATAAAAATAAAAGTTCATGGCTTACACTTTTGGTTTACATAAGTAACTAAATAGCTTCGTTAAAATTGGTCATAACTAAAGCAGAGAAATTTGGCTAAGAGGCTAAACATTTAAAATGTTTGCTCAAGATAGTGTACGAAAAAAAAGTAAACTTCATAAATATAAATAAGTTAATACTTGTTTCTGAAGAATACCAATTTATTAAATTTTATTTTAATCAGTCATAAAATTGCTTAATTAACATTCGAAGCTAAAATTACATTACTTGAAGCGCAAATAAAATAGAACGATATATATTGCGATGAAGGTTGAAAAATCTGATACTTTTTTGCGCCCACAAACTATTTTAAGGTTAATTTCACGTGTAGCAAATATTTCTCAGTATTATAATCAATTAATTTATTTCTAAAGTACTTTGTCTTCAGTATGGAAAGTTTTATTCATAAGAATAAAAATTAATACACACCCATATATTCAAGACTAAGTGCATATTTACGGTAGTAACTAAAAAATAATAATTTTTCAGAAATAAAAGAAAATTAACTAAGAGATGTTTGTTATATTATTAAATTTTAAAGGAAACAAACATCATCAAGCATCATGTCCAGAAAATAATTCTAATAGTAACAATTTTATTCCTGGGGCCTGAGCAGCTACCAGGCGCGTCGGTAGGTGGTGGATCACCGAACGTCCTGTAGGAATGACAGGATAGCCTTGAATATAGAATCAGAGGCCGCGAACCAGCTCCCGTAAACCCTGGTGTTATGCGATCCGTGCCTAGGGCTAATTGGCACCACGGTATTGGTGTCTTAACGGAGCCTCTACTTGCCTGGCAAACTTCTAGAGTAATTTGTCTTGCCCAATATCTCAGGCAATGCTGGGTGGACTTATATTACCTGAGCTTATAAATTGTTATCTTGTGGCTGAAAAGACACAAGAAATAACAAGCCTTACTGCATCTGCAGGTGATGCCTCTGAAGTAGACCTTGCTGAAAAAGACAAGGGAACTCAGAGGCAGTCATGTAAAGGGGCAGTAATGAATCCTTCACTTGAAGTAGAAATGACCTCCAAACCATCTTCTGGTGAAAGTATGGAAGCTATCCCTAGTATGACTGACTCTCTGACCAGATGGGACTGTTTCAGCAAGACCCTATCTGCTGGAAATGTCATACGCAAGAGGAAACGGCAGAGCATATCATTTATAAATGTGAGGCTCTTGCCCTCCCTAGATTAACCTCTTTAGGCATCATCCATACTAGAGAGTTACACCTAGACTCCATTAAAGGGTTATCGGACTTTATTAATAAAGTGGGTGACCCAAGCAACTGGAACTAGGAAACATTGGGTTTGGAGTTAATGGTACAAAATTGCTGATAAAAGCAGAGGTGCCCAATGCCATACAAACCCAATTCTAAGAAGAAGAAGAAGAATTTTATTGAATTTTTAGATATTAATCGATTTTAATCAAGTGGTTAAATAGATCTAATTACATGACTTTTTCCATCAACAGTTTTCGATGATATCTTGTTTGTGTCCTAAGTAAAAATCATATAAAAACACAGGGAAATTTTTCATTGCCAGTGTTATATTAAAATGTTCATATATTAAAACAGCTCTTGGAAATCTTAACTAAGTTTTGGTGACCCATTTTCCTCAAATTCTCTTCCAGAACCATGATAATTTTATTTAACAAGAACATTTTTTCATTTTCAATTTATAACGTATTCTAGATATAAAACAGGCACTCGTTTTTACGAGCTCGTAGAGACTCACAAGAAAATTCACAAAATAGGAAAATAATGTTTTAAATTATTAAGATGAGCTTTTTTTTTACCGCAAAGTACTTTTTTTTAAGAATTATTTAGAATTACAAGAATTACTTAAGAAGCAATGTACTTAAGAATTACTTGGAACTTACTTTACAAAAGACATGCAAAATAAGATTATTAATTAAAGAACACTTTAATTTTATCGTTTGGGCTTCACCTACCATTTTCAGAAACTCAAACCATGTCCTGCTTTAAATTTTTGGAGCCAACCATTTGATCTTTGAAGTCTTCATAGCAAAGCAGTTGGATTTCCTTCTAATGATATTACCATCAATGGGAATATTGATTTCTCTTATTGTTATCAGCAAAGCTTTCTCTAGTTTAGGATGTTTTGCTTCTCTACAATATTTTTGAGAAGGAGGTTACAGTTTCCTTTCCTTGATACTGTTTCTTTTTGTAGATTTATTTTTTCGAGTTTTTAAATTCTTCGAAGGGCTGTTCTTAGGAATTCCACATATTTTTGCCAATTTTGTCTTCAATATTTTTTTTTATCAATGGAATTGGCTCAATCTTGCTCGACAGAGGAAATTTCATAAATTGAGTTGTTTAGATGAAACAACTCTTTTTCTGTAGTTGGCGTCCAGCTACAGACCAAGAGACCAAAGACTTTTCGAAAGTGTTTTCCCCCCTCTATGTTCTAACGTGAGGGGAATAATTTTTCCCCTTTCAACACAGAAGTTGATTCCCGCAACACAGTTCTTTCCAATCAAATATCTGATTTCCATGTGCCTTCGACTATTGTTCGTATAATGTTTAGAACGCATGCACGAGTCCCTTCGTTGTTCAAAAATGAATCAAGTTCTCAGGCATTATTGAAAAAGAAATCAAATAAAAAAGTTGAAAAATATCAGATCATAAAAAACAAGAACAGAATAGAAATTTGTCAGAATGGGAAGTTTACGAAAAAAGGGACTTTTCAAAATTTTAATTCATAAATGGGAGCTAAAATTATCATTGTGTCTATGGGTCAAGGTATGGACTAGTCATTATCTTATAAAAAAAAAGTGAGCGTTCATAAATTAGAGGTTTATAAAAACGAGTTCTACTGTAATTTCCTTTGCAGTTGTCTGATTACAAATATGATGAAACCAAAACTGTTTTAAAAAATGACCA